>CM017572.1:28083086-28263086 GCA_007844125.1 Sinonovacula constricta
TACAATACATACAGATTCCCAATATTATAAAATTTCGGGGTTGTTGTAATTTTTTTTTCATTATTATTTTATATAAGATTGGTTATCAATGTGGACGATGAGACTTATAATTTATTTCCGTTTATAGTTATTACACACACACACACACACACACACACATATATATATATATATATATATATATATTATATATATATATATATATATAGATATATATATATATATATATATATATATATTGTGGATCGTCCACATGCACCAAAGAAACAGAGCTTTAAGAGTTTCATGAAAACAACAAGAAAGATCGAGGAAAAAGAAGAAGGGAGACATATCTGCCCATGGTTGTCAAATAAAAGGTCGTCCTCCCATTCCCCAGTAAGATTATTTATTAGTATTTTAATTATTTTTAATAGAAGAAAGGTAGAGATTAATGGCAGATATTTGATGTTTTATAAAATATTTATTAATATATTTAATCTTAGGGATGGGATTTGCGATAATTGCATAAATCAGAGGTAGTCATCGCCCCTTACAAGGAAGTATTTTAAGGGATGGTACTTTCCGTGTGGTAATTTATTTTTAGATTGGGTATCTATATTTCCGTGTGGTTGACATTAGTTGCCATTGACTAAATTACGACATTTTCCATATAGTTTCAAAGTCACCCGGTAATATCATCGGACGGTGAAGAGGGTTGTTCAATGGGTTCATGAATAGGTTAACTTAACCAGGGCCCCTAGCATCTCTCCCTATCATGTCTAATCAGTTCTTGTGCCCCCCCCCCTCCCCCCCCCCCCCCCCGCGGGATGTGGTTTGACTTTTAAGGTTCACAACACAAAAGTATATACATAGTTTGTGGCCTATCAGGCCTTACCAACTTCCCTCAGCCCTGGATCTACAGGGTATAGGTACATGTCGGAGGGCTTATCCGGGCAATCCGGGCATTAATTTATGGTTCTACAAATACATAGGTACAGCGTGCCTATTAGGTCCTACCAACTTCCTCCGCCGCCACCTTTGGGTCTCCACCTATCTGCGGGTTGATGGGTCGATCCGGGCAACCATATGATGTGTGATGTGTTATTAATTAAATTGCTATATAGTTTTCCTATCAGGCCCTACCAACTTACACGGGCCAAGTCACCACCTACTGGTTGGACCCATCTGCGTGGTCAGGAGTTGATCCGCGGAAGCCTGGCCACCGTATGATGTTTAATTATTATTTATTTGATTAGCATATTATTTTCCTATCAAGCCCTACCAACTTCCACGTCCCCAGTCCTCACCTTCTGTTTGGAGCCAGGTCCGTGGCTGATCCGGGCAAGCCGGGTTAACTTTTTAAATTTGCACATCTCGCATGAGGGCTTTTACAATTTAAAATGTAATTTGGTAAAGATTGGAATTACCAATGTAGCCCTTATTGGATGAACCAGCACTTTATATTTGTGTCATTTATCAAAGAGGTCTGGTTCCTCAGTTCGATTCTGAGAGGGGCTAGTGAAAAATTCCTTTTATACTAAAGTTATATTAAAATATTATCCTTTTGTAGCATCTTATTGGGTGTTTTAATTAGAATATATTCATATTTTAAGATATTATTTTATCATATATTAGAATATTTTATTATATGATGAGGCATGTTCGAGAGGTGGTTGGAAATTGTTGGGGACTTTTTTCTATACTTTAGTTGACATCTGGATGTTTCGAATAAATTTACCCAGAGCCTTATATTTGTTTTTATTCTGATTTGTTTTGACAGGTATAGGATATTTTCGCCAACATACCACTCAGTGGATCTTTTACTTCCATATGTCTAGATTTTGACCCAATCGTTATAATGAACTGTCCATATATTCCAGTCTTAATGCCTTGATTTTGTAGGGGCAGTCATTTTTGTTGAACAGTTTGGTAAAACTTAAATCAATCTCGAGCTTTTTCAGGGTCCAAAGTTCTACCTCAGCCGGGAGGGGGAGGGAATGTATTTTTAGATCCTTTCCCCGGGTTTTTGTAATAATATCTGGTGACGAAGATTTTGTTCACAGGCTTGTCCTTATTGCAAAGGGCCGTAGCCTAGTATCTTACTGATTGATCATCTCAGACTTAGTGGGGGTGGGGTTTATCCCGCCCTCTTGCTCCAAAATACTTACGGGTGTGGATTTGAGAGGCCATAGAGCTATCCTGACAGCTTCATTTTGTAGGCAACCTAACTTTTTATACGACTTTTTATACGACCCTCGAAGTTCACATAATAGGGCAATGAGCAATGAATATGCAATACACAATGCTGCAATGACGTTATCATTCCATATTTATTGTTGAAATGACGTTGTTATGGCAAACACATGGCTGCCATGACGTTATCATGCCATATACATTGCTTCCATGACGTTATCATGCCATATACATTATTGCCATGACGTTATCATGCCCTATTCATTGCTGCCATGACATTGTCATGCCACATACATTGCAGCCATGACGTTATCATGTCCTGTTCATTGCTGCCATTACGTTAGTATGCCCTATACATTGCTGCCATTATGTTATTATGCCATATTCATTCGCGCCGTGACATTATTATATCATATCCATTGCGGCTATGAATTTATTTTGCGACACCCATTGCTGCCATGACGGTATTATGCCATATACATTACTGCCATGACGTTGCTATGCCATACACGCTGCAGCCATGACGTTGCTATGTCATACATATTGCTGCCATGATGGTATTATGCTATACACATTGCTGCCATGATATTATTTTGCCCTATACATTGCTGCCATGACATTATTATACCGTAACCATTGCTGCCATGACGTTATTATGCCCTGTACATTGCTGTCATTACGTTATTATGTCACATACATTGCTGTCATGACGTTATAATGCCATATACATATCTGCCGTGACGTTATTATGTCATGCATTGCTGCCATGACATTGTTATGCCATTTGCATTGCTGTCATGACGTTATTATGCCAAATACATTGCTGCCATGATGATATTATGCCTTATACATTGCTGGCATGACAAAATTATGCCCTGTACATTGCTGTCATGACGTTATTATGTCTTATTCATTGCTGCCATGACGTTATTACATCCTTTACTTTGCTGCCATGACGTTATTACATCCTTTACATTGCTGCCATTACGTTATTATGCCCTATACATTGCTGCCATGACGTTATCATGCCATACATATTGCTCCCATGACGCTATTATGTCATATACATTACGTCCATGACGTTATTATGTTTTTTACATTGCTGCCATGACGTTATTATGCCAAATACATTGCTATCATGACGTTATTATGAACTATACATTGCTTTCATGACGTTACTATGCCCTTTACATTGTTGTCATGAAGTTATTATGCCCCATTCATTGATGCCATGACGTTATTATGATCTATACATTTCTGCCATGGTATTATTATGCTATACACATTGCTGCCATGATGTTATTGTGCCACATACATTGCGGCCATGACGTTATGTCTTTTAAATTACTGTCATGACGTTCTTATGCCACATTCATTGCTGCCAAGACGCAGATTTCGGCCCTATGCGGAACTCTAACATAGGATTCCCATTGACCCTAGGACCTTGCCAAGTTTCAGCTCTTGGGGGCAAAAATGGGGCAGATTTAGGCCCTATGCGGAAATCTAACATAGCATTCATATAGACGCGTGGGCGGCCTCTAGGACCGGAACCGGAAGGCCTAGGCCGAAACGGTTTCGGTGCCAGGTAGTGCCACATAGGCCCTAGGTCCGTGCCAAGTTTCAGCTCCCGGGGGGGCAAAAAAAGGGCCAAAATGGCGCAGATTAAAGCCATATGCGGAAGCCTAACATATCATTTCTAGAGACGCGTAGGCGAACTATTAGGACCGGAACCGGAAGTCGTAGTCCGAAACGGTTCTCTGTGTCAGGTTGTGCGACATGCGCCCTAGGTCCGTGCCAAGTTTCAGCTCCCGGGGGCCAACATGGCGCAGATTTAGGCCCTATGCGAAACCCTTACATAGCATTCCTATAGATGCGTGGGCGGCCTCTAGGACCGAAACCGGATGTCCTAGGCCGAAAAGGTTTTCGGTGCCAGGTTGTGCCTCATTGGATCAAGATTTTTGCCAAGATCCAGTTCCCGGGGGCCCAAAAAGGGACCAAAATGGTGCAGATTTAGGCCCCATGCGGAAGTCTAACATAGCATTCCTATAGATGCGTGGACGTTCTCTAGAACAGGAACCGGAAGTCTTAGTCCGAAACGAATTTCAGTGCCAGGTTGTGCAACATGGGCCTTAGGTCCGTGCCAAGTTTCAGCTCCCGAGGGGCCAAAAAAGAGGCCAAAATGGCTCAGATTTAGGCCCTATGTGGAACCCTAACATACCATTCCTATAGACGCGTGGGCGGCCTCTAGGACCGGAACTGGAAGTCCTAGGCCGAAACAGTTTTCGATGCAACATGGGCCCTAAGTCTGTGCTTCGTTTCAGCTCCAGGGGGTAAAAAAAGGGGCCAAAATGGCGCAGATTTATGTCTTCCTCCACCCCAAATATCTGGACGTCGCTATCATGCCCATGATTGATCGATGTGTTAAATTAAGAAAAAAACGAGTATTTAAGTAAAAAGATAATCATCGAAAAATGATTAAAGATTCATAATGGTTAAAAAATACAGATTTGTAAAAGAAATATCAAACGAAGCGTTGACCTTACGCCTTGTTTTCCTGGAGTGGTGCTTATAACTATATATTTCCTTTATGTATATTCTTATCCATCAAGGGGGTAAAATACATAAAATTAAATAAATATACCACCGGTTTCTCTAGTTAACACTTACATTAATGTAAAATGCCTATAAAGTAAGCAAAATCATAGTAACATTTTGGAATCCTTAAATATTAAGCTATTTAAAACATTACTCTCGGGGGTGGTAACCCTATCATGTAAATCTCGCTCTTAGTAACTCGGGATTTGAAAATGTTCTATATATTTGAATAATCGATATTATATGAATAGTTATTATAGTGTGCGTTTTAACCTTTATAGTATGTTGTGACATTAACAGCTATAATATTTAAATTAATATTTACAATTCTGTTTTGCCCTAGCAGTATTTGGTGTTTGGAAAATATCGGTAGGGTTAGTTAAAGCAAACTGATAGTTTTTTCTGGTTTTGGGGGTTTCACTGACAAAATGACCAAAAGCATACATTAAATAGTTTATTATATATATAGAGAGAGAGAGAGATATAAGATTAGCTACTTAAAGAAGAGAAAACCAAGCAAACACAAAATAAATACTGGAATCTCTATCAATCACAAGTTTTACATTCAAATACACCTACACAAGTACATGTATTATTATAGTCTATTCGATGTACCAATCCACTCAAACATCTACTAGTTTAAGCTATATCCTAACAACAATTAACAATTCAAATAAGAACCACTGGTATCACATTATAAATGGTTTATCAGCATAAAGGCCGCATTCAGAGAGCAATGGTTTAATCGCAGATAAATAACTCTTGAGTGTTTCGCCCAAACTTCATACATCACATTTATGGAAAACGTATCGCATTTGGACCCCGAATTACGTATGCGGCATTCTAGAAATCATAGACATTTCCTCGGGAAATCAGTGTCCTACCCCCCCCCCCCCCCCCCCTTCGGCCTCCGAATAGCAAATATATGCAACTGAACATGTTTATTCTTATTTGCTAAAAACCTTTGGGATAAATTCAAGGAAAGAGTCATTTATTTGTGTAAAGTCGACACCAGAATCGATTGTAATTAGGTTAAGCAAAGCAAACATTAAACAGAGTTCTTCAAACTTAATTACCTACAGGAAACCCATTCTAACTAGTATAAATTTAAACAGCCTTTTCTCGAATACATATCACGTGTCTTGCATAAACTATAAACTTAACAATCATTGATCTTAAACGTGTACATTTGGCTCGACAGTGACGGAATATTTAAAAAAAAGAACAAAACAAAAAACAAAAAAACAACAACAAACAAACATGTAGTACGAATCATGTACACATACACTCTATGTTAAACAATGTCCATGCCGCTTTAAACACGTTCTGTTCTTTAAACAACAATAAATACAATACAACAATTATCATATATGAATACATCTCCAATGACACATTTGTTCATACAATAGATAACTAACAAACTGGATAAAAAGGATCGGATTGTGTGTGGGGTGGGGACAAGCAACACGAATAGAACTAATAAATACATTACATCAATGATTTTTTAACGAATGGTGAATTTTAGCGGATGTGATCCCGATTTGCGTCAGAGCACATATCCGGCATTCCAGAAATTATTTTTTACAGGGTAGCTTGCACCGGAGCACCCTAACAGCAAATGTGTTCAAAGCAAGCTTCGAATAAATCATTAATGGTATCTAAGGGTCGTTCAATGTCTTCTATTCGTAATATATGGCAATGGCGTGAAAATAAATCCACAATGATGCAGTTTAAACATTTGAAGAAAGTTCACTCCCGCAGGGGTAAAATCCTAGATCCGCTTTTGGAATCAAGCACAATTTGGGATATGAAATGACAGGTAAATCTGTATTGTTACATTTACCAGAGACAATACAAATATGTATTTTTTGCAAATTATATTGTTATAAAATGTAACTTAATCTTTAAATGCAACATTATTTAATTTTAATGCCCGAGATCTATATTGGAAAATGCACCTACGAGCACTCTATGTAGACAAATCAATATTTTATTTGCAAAAACTGAGTTTTTTTTTATAGTTTTATACACAATTCCGCGAACATAAATTGCCCTAGTCATTTTTTCATGCAATATCAAATCGTTATTTACATTAACTCATTTTATTCATTTATTTACATAATCCATGATTAATTCCGATTTGAATATAAACTCGTCCCATCTCTGTAGAAGCGTTGAACAATAAATTTATCTTCTTTACTTTGTCACATATCTTTCTGGTTCTTAATTGTACAACATTATCTCTGACATTCGATTTGTTGCAGATGCGCATTTTTTTTTACTGAACCACACATCTCGAAACTATTCATTTTGTAAAGTTCATATACTATGAACATTTTATAACAACTAGATATTATACACTATGTACTAAAATTGACGCCTTGCTGGTCACGGCTACAATTGTTTAAACATAATAACAATGAAAATCGATTGACGATTGTTTATATAACAACTGCAACACGAATGATGTATTAAACCAAACTACGAATAGCAGTATGAAATGTTTTAAAACTTATTAAATTCTGAAGAAATCTGACGCTAATTCCAAATAATTAAACACTGCAATAATGTACTGATGACGTTGCATCTTTTTGTTGATTTTGCGGGAAAACATGTTATCCGCGTGTCATGACGTCATATTGTTATGATTAATGACGTCATTATTTTGATGCTGATGTAAAATATACAAACACGGCGAACTGAGATGAAAACATCAAAATGAATTGAAATAAACTTTAATTGTAGGAACTTTTGTACAAAATATTTAATGGAAATACAACAATACATCAACTACATACTTATCTGTAACATTTATAGAGGTACATAGTTTCAAACACACTTTTAATTTCATTCTATTCCTAAACAAAATTTCGATTGAAGATTGTTTTGCTAAAATGTTGATTTAATTCCACTTTTATAACGAGTCACTAATTCACAAAATGTCACAATCAGCAACAAAAGGAGAAACACAAATGGAAAACAAAATGTCCGGCAATAATTAATATAAACTTTACTTCCATTCCACCATCAGAAGCTGATCACTCCAACCTCCGACATACAAGGAACTCCTGGTCACATCATAACTGAGGCAGAGTGGATCCCACGTTATTCCATCTTCCTTGGACACTATCTGACCTACCACGTGACCATCCTCGGTCACCTTGACTACGTTGTGTGAAGAATATCCGCAGACAAACACGTGACCGTGATGGTCAGTGGTCACACCCCAGGTTCCAGACAGTCCGAGATCCTGCGGGGAGAGACAGAATATCTGCCTCCCGTCCGTACCGACACATACAAGACCTCTCCCGTCAGCCACATAGAGTCGGTCGCCGGAACTGTTCACGGCGATATGTCGGATGAGAGAGGACAGTTCCCGGCCGTCGGTGTCCATGGAGATCTCCCTCAGCTTCGTGCCACTCCTCACGTCGTGTACATACAAGATGGTACCTTCCCACACAGCACAGTACAGCAGTCCGCCATGACAAGCGATCATGCCGGTCCCATGTCCCAACTTGACGGTTCGTGTCCTTTTCAGACTGACCGTGTTGTACACGTGGACTTGGGGAGAACCAAAGGCAACCTGGAAATACAGAAATGTAGACCAGAGTAAAACATTGTAAATGTACAGATTGTGTTGGTGACAAAATACACGTCAGCGTCCATAGTCGTAAATGATGCAACCTGAAAATAGAGGGAGAGGAAACAGAATATTAAAAAAGTCTTCGGCCCGTATACACCAACCATTCTTAGTAACACTTGATAAAGTCATGGACTTTAATTCACAATATCGTCAACGTATATTCAGCTATAAGTCTGAAATGTTGCATGACAAATTAACGTTGATATTTTGAGCTTAAACTCACAATTTAACTACATACAAAAGCTTAGTTTTCTTGGTATAAAATGGTGACTTGGGCTCAAGTAGTGACTTGCGTTAAGAAATGCTTGGTGAATACAGGCCTTTATGTCATGGCACAAGTTCGATCAGTTTGTTTGTGGTGGAATAAACATGGCTGACAGAATATCATTCACACAACAACATGAAAATATAAACATGCAAAGCAGGTTAACATTAAAAGGATATTGTAAACAAATGCTAGTAAAATGGCACTGTTCAGTCGCTTGCTATTGCCTGGTCTAAATACAGGAAAAATACAACTCAATAACCACCCAAATATACAAATCTGTACACTTGCTACACACGCTGTCCTCCTGGCTCGGTTGAGCTTGAGTACGGGGGAAAGTCGCCATTTGTGTCTGAAAATGTGGAAAGGTAAAAACCATGGTCATTTATCTGAACACGTTAAACGTTTTGCAATAACTAAAATAAAAGACAATCAACATTTAAAATCGAGTTTAATCTAATTACGTCTTGCTTTTTGAATCAGTAACAAATTAAGTAAACTTACAGTAAATGTGTAAAATGCATTGTGTCTAGATCTAACCATTTACAATAAACAGAGATCTAAAACACAGCCATCGTTTGGGAACAGTATTTTAACTATATATAAGCATATATAAGCAATTTAAAAAGGCATATATTCAAAAGTATTATTATAATATTCAAACTTATACTTTACAAGATATCTTTGTACATTTTCCTCAAGACCGCACAGAATCCATCTCACTTTGGCTGATTTCATGAACGCTCAACTTGTTGTTTTTCAAATATTTATGACGTCATATTTTGTCGCGTGACGTATGAAATGTGTACAACTGTTTGTATACATGTACGCGATAACCTGTGTTCGGCATATTACCTTATGATCAATGTGTGCAATTTCGAAGGATAAATCAAGCTTATTTTGATATATGTTCGGGACACTACATTATTTGATATATGTTACTACAATGCTGGAGCGTAGCTTGGCTTTTGCTGTTTCGGGTTGGGGGCGGGGAGTGCTTAATTCAATAATATCGCACGAATATGTTCTTCTTTGTCGATCACAGAATCAATGTTAATGTTGAAATCGATGTAGATGCTCCATCTGCAGGACTATATCTCAAATCCGTGAGACAATAATTAAATGTGTATAAAGTATAGTTATTTATGGATAATTATAACAGTTAGCATCGTAAACCTCATGTTTATATAATTTCATCATAGATAGGGCAGTACAAACTTGTATCTCCTGTCAATGGAAAAAAAAGGCCTCAAGACAACAATAAAAACCGAAATTCAGTATTTGACGTGTCGACAATTTGTTTTAACACTTATTTTCAATTTATTGGCATATTGCTGTTGTCCTCATGTTGTTTGAACCTTCAATTAATACACACAACTCTGAGAGCATTCTTCTATTAAACGTCTTATGTGTTCATTAAAACGATCACAAACTTCACAACGAATAATGCAACAGCTTTTGTTTAATGGTGTAAAGAAGTAAGCAATAATCTCCAAAGTTCTTATGCATTCAAATATTCATTAACCGACTGGCGTAGCTTGGGCGGAACTGCTTACACCGTGCATGATTGTCGAACGGCGATTACTATTTTAACTTCATTTCCTTTCTTCTTCCGATTTGCCATTTTTACTAAAAATTGGTTTATTATTGCAATTTGTGTGTGCGTGCGCTCGTTTGTGCGTGCGTGTTTATGTGTGTGTAAACGGAGCATTGTTAAGGTAGCTTCTAAAATGTCTACCTTTCATACAGAGTAAAGAACAATTTCACTCCTTGACGCGTAACCTCAAATACCCACCAAGAAGGGAGGTAACATTAGGTAAATGAGTAAGTCAGAATAATGTCCCTTCCATAACGAAATGAGGGAATCAAAACCACTTGCTAAATATATTTTGAAATGAAACAGGCGTTTATTATCTCACAAACAGTCTCTCCGCTTAGCAGGGCCATACCTATTTAACCAAAAACAGCACTACTATGACAGCATATAGTGAAATATATTCATAGCAACAGTGACAAGATTGACCAAAAAGCGACGCCAAACTTACACCTCCAATAAGGTACCTATATAAAATATAATATATAAATCCTGATAATTAACACACATCAGATTCTCTCCTGCCTTCCCGAACGCACGCCAAATTGACGGTCGCGACAGTGTAATTGTAAACGTTAATTCCAATTATGTCACGTAGGGAATCTCTTACATTGAATATGTCCAATCAAAACAAACGGTTTACAATGCTTGGTGTCTTCACCTAATGATAAATGTATTTATTTCTATACCGTAACATAATAACGCTTTGTTGTTCTTATTTATTTTTTTTCGTAAAAGAAGACATTAAACTCAAATACTGCTCTGTACAGTTTTTCTACATATCATGGTTGTCTTATGTTGTCGTTATATATATACCACAATGATGACTTTAATTTTCCACAATGTCAGCCACAGTTCCGGTACCTTAAATAGTTTTTGTTGCAATTACAATAGTGTCAGGCAATACCGCGTACATGTATGCAAACAGTGATTGAAATGTACTTCTCTTTTGTGACGTATTTTAAAACTTTTTATCGCTTTACATATATCTACTTATCGTGACTATTTATCTCTCTTTCGACAACTTGTCACTCTCTTTTTCTGTGTAAGTATTCCAAATTATACTTTTCTCTCTCATCTTCTTCCAGTTGACTCACTGATTTCCTACTGTATTTCTCTCAGTACATTTCGAATCTCTTTTTATGTACATTTATATACATAGGCGTGGGAGTCGAGGCCATCCCCCTCCACACACACCGTACACACACCGTACAGCAGTAAATTATTTAAATAAATTATAAGTACAATAAATAATGATAAGACAAATATGGTGCAAAAGTTAAAACAACCGGCAAATCATAGATTGTTAAATACCGCACTGAAAAGGAAACAAATAATCAATAGTTCATGCTTTGAAAGGTATTATGTGTGTACTAATATAAACATGGTCTGAATCAAATCAAACAGAGGTGGACAAATATTATCTGTACAAAAGGAATCTAAAAAGAAATAGATATATTTGGATTGTACAAGTTACATATGAAACAACACTTTTAAATGTTTACAAAATAATAATAATGGGTATTTAAAGTAAAAATAGTGGTATTATAAAAGTGGTATTATTAGTAAAATATATTGGTTGTGGTATTATAATATTTCTACCATGTGATATTGCTGTACACATATACAAATTACAGTGTTTGTTGTGGCATAGGGTGACAGTGTTGGTATATATATTACCACGCTGGGCAGCACCGGTATCGTTGGACGCAGGGCTGGAGCTTATACGTGCTTGCCCACAGTGTCTAAGTCACACACCCCGGGGATCATGCTCAACAGTCCCTTATAGGTGTGGTTGCTTATTGGATTATGGTAGTAATAAATCAACCATCTCCAATTATTTACATCCTGTTGTTACGGGCAAGTGAATAAGTTTCCTGCCCAATATATTCAGGTAGTTTTAATTTTATAATCTTATATATCAATATAATACATGTATAGATATTGGACTCTATGCCTGTTATGGTTTGGTCATTATGTTTAATAACACAAATTTAGAGATGGTATGTTTATCAATCGCCCAGTTGTCAGTGCTTCTAATATATAAGCGCATTTTCTATCCATATGGGTTTATGGAGGGAGACAAGTAGATAATAGTTGTATGAGATGTAAGGGAGGTCACTCTCCATACCCGGAAGTAGCGAGGTTACAAATGGATTCCTTGTGTATTTTGATTATATTTCCATAAAATAAATTGGATTGAAGGATTTTTCAAAGGTATTATGTATCAGTTATTTCTGTATTTTGATTTAATAGTACATGATCATCGGTTGTGGGTTTAATAGCTGCTATTTCTTTTGCATTTATGGTGACTTGTGGTGTTTGAACACTACACAAACAATATTATTTTCATAACATTATCGGTTATGGCTAGAAGGAACACAGCATCGGCATTAGTTCTTTCTTTAAAATATGAGTTGTGGTTATCTGGTACAGGTATTGTTTGACACTGTGGACAATCTGAAGCCACCAGTGGGAGTGCATAGTATCATTTTTATTCTTAATAATAACACATTAATATATTAATATATATGGGGGTATGCTAAGTCTATTAACATTATTCGGATAGTCCGTTCATGTTTCAATTATGATGAAAGGACCAATTTATAAGATAACAAATGGGAAAATGTAGCCGACTGGTATAGTAGGCGTTGGTCCATGCAAGTGCAATTCTCAGTTGGATTATCAGTTCAATTCTGATGTGGATCCGTCTAGATGCATGCCTGTCGACTACAGTTATGATATTTTATTTAATTTTAATTTATGTTAAATCATTTTTCTTCTCGGGCGTCCATCTCTCTTTTTGAGATATAAAAAGTAAACAAAAAGTGAATATTTTGCTTGATGATATGGTAAACAATATAACAAAGTAAATGGAGTATGCAGACTAGGCATATTCCTAATTAGTAAATATTATCTGTGACTGCACTATCTACTGTCTTGTTCCAAGAATACTCCTACCTACACACAATCAGTAATCAAAACCATTCGTCGTATAATTACAAATGATAGCAGCTTGATAATTTCTCTTTGAAACTTTTATTATTATGATAGAGCACGGAATGACAGTAAACAACACTTTCGTGGCGTCTAGCGTGTTCACAAGCTTTTGCTAAGATCTGACCCAATGACCTACTTTTTGACCCCATGTGACCCAATAACGAACTCCTCCAAGATTTTATGGAGACAAAGATTCTGACCAAGTTTGATGAAGATTGGCCTATAAATGTGGCCTCTAGTGTGGTCACAAGCTTTTTAAAAAGATTTGACCTAGTGACCTACTTTCTGACTACACCTGACCCAGTTAGGAACTCATTCAATATTTCATGCAGCCAAACATTCTGACCAAGGTTGGTGAAGATTGGGCTATAAATGTGGTCTCTAGTGGGTTCACAATTTTTTCCTAAAATTAGACCTTTTGTCCTAGTTTTTGACCCCAGGTGATCCAATAATGAACTCATCCAAGACTTCATGCAGACAAATATTCTGACCAAGTTTGATGAAGATTGGGTAAAAACAATAACCTCTAGTGTCTTCACAAGATAAAATGTTGACGCCGCACGACAAACGCCAGAAGGGGTATCAGAAAAGCTTACCTCGAGCTCGTTGTGCTCGGGTGAGCTGAAAAGGCACATATCTTCCAGTTTTGAATACTCCCAAAAAGATGTGACAATGTTTCCTCTCTTAAATTGCATAAGCAGAAAAATGGCCTGTTTGAAAAGTTCATTTTTTTCATCAAATAGTTTTGTTCCAAGAATTCTGTCTACAATTCTGGTATTAAACCTTTGGGAATATGTATCTTTTGTTTATTTAAAAACAGAGCCATAAACACACTTCCAATTTTAAGGTTATATATATATATATATATATATATATATATATATATATATATATATATATATATATATATATATATATATATATATATATATATATCCATTTTGGTTTCATTATTTTCAATATATAATCTATAAACTTATTTATTAAAATATGTTGTTTATACAATGTTCGCATGATATGGAGTACATGAATATATATGTTTAAAGGCATCTCAAAAGCCTTATATAAGTGACCCCCCCCCCCCCCATTTATTGCCCCACCCAGCATGTGAGGGCATCTGTTTTCTGATAAGCCAGGCTGCCAAAGTCTGTAACGATGTGTCTGTCACACAGGTATTGTTCAAGATCCAAGTGTATGTATGCCATATCTGGGGGTTGAACATAGTCATTCACAGTTTGTAAAGGAAACAGTTGTGAATATACCAATTATGCAATCCTATATATATATATATATATATATATATATATATATATATATATATATATATATATATATATATATATATATATATATATATATATATATATATATATAAATCTTTATTTGTTTTCTTTCTTACTTTGTTGGTTGATTTTGTTATTTCTTATACATTTTGTAATTTCTTTCATTCTTTTAGTTCTCATATATATTTTAAGTTATATTTTATTTGGATTTGTAAAATGTAACAAAACATTTCTAACAAAAGCAATTTAAAAAGTCATTCATTGTCAGAATAATGTCCTTCAGACTCATTTTAAGTCATTTTGAATACTAAAACTTGTATCTCTCATGTATTTTCAAAATTAAATATTTAGCTATGAAATAAATACATAATCTTGCAGTTACAAAATTGACACCTAGTAATTAATGCAATAAAGAATTTGTAAGGGATCATATAGTAAACAACCCACATTATCACTAACAATAATGTTTGTGGCTTTGTGCAAAACTAGCCTACTGTCTCACATCCATACTAGCAGGTAATTTAGTTTTGCATTAACCCATCAGAGGTATTACTGTGACAGATTAGTACTATGTTAGCTAAAGACTCCCTGCAGTGATGACCAGCAATTAGCAGGTCTGGTCATAGCATGTGGGGGCCTGGCTCAGTGGGATACCACATTCCTTTCGAGATGCCTTTAAGCAGAGTCTTTGTTAAAGCGGATATGTTTCATTTTTATATATGATAAGATTGCACTATTAAGACAGTGGTAATTAAAAAAAAAGAATCTGAACCTATACTGCATTAAGTTGATTCCAAACTTAAAAAAGCTCCATTATAATTTAAAATATCCTTTACAAGCCTGATACCTCTATTAAACATATATGCAACTAAACATGGTTAATGAATGTGAAATATGTCATTATAAAAAAGAGGCATATTAACCAAAATGTCAATTTTATCTATGCTTATATTATGAGTAAGAGAAATAAATCCTTTCAAAACATCTCTCCAGAACATTTGTTTTAAACTTTACCTTATTGTTTGCTTATAGTTTTTTCCTCTCTCTCACTCTAGCACCCGTTTGCATTATCTATATGCCCCAAGCATATCTTTTCCTCCCTCTTCCATTCCAGGTGTCTCTTCCTTTAAACATTTCTGATATAATCTTAACCTCCAATTTTACAAAAACAGCATGTTTAAAGTAACATCAGAATTATGAGCAGAATCTATCTAAGTGATAAACAACATAATATTCAAAGTAATTTCAGAATTGTGAGCAGACAGTTTCTCAGTCATGAACAAGACCATGCTTACAGTAAGTAACATCAGAATTATGGACGGACTGTAGCTCAGTCATAACTGACACAATGTTTACAGTGAGTAACATCAGAATTATGAGTGAACTGTATCTCAGTCATAACTGACAGAGCGCTTAGAGTAAGAAACATTGTGAGCGGACTGTATCTCAGTCATGACTTACACATTGCTAAGAGTAAGTAAAATTAGAATTATGAGCGGAATGTATCTCAGTCATTATGTACACAGCACTTAGACTGAGTAACATCATAATTATGAACAGACTGTATCTCAGTTATAACTGAAAACGCTTAGAGTGAGTAACATCAGAATTATAAACGAACTGTATCTCAGTCATAACTTACACAGCGCTTAGAGTGAGTAACATCAGAATTATGAGCAGACTGTATCTCAATTATAACTGACACAACGCTTAGAGTGAGTTATATCAGAATTATGAGCGGACTGTATCTCAGTCATAACTGACACAACGCTTAGAGTAACATCAGAATTATGAGCGGACTGTATCTCAGTCGTAACTTACACAGCGCTTAGAGGGAGTGACATCAGAATTATGAGTGGACTGTATCTCAGTTATAACTGACAACGCTTAAAGTGAGTAACATCAAAATTATGAGTGGATTGCATCTCAGTTATAACTGACACAACGCTAAGAGTGAGTAACATTAGAATCATGAGCAGATTGTATCTCAGTCATAACTGACACAATGTTTCGAGTGAGTAACATCAGAATTATGAGCGGACTGTATCTCAGTCATAACTGACACAACGCTTAGAGTGATTAACATTAGAATCATGAGCAGATTGTATCTCAGTCATAACTGACACAATGCTTAGCGTGAGTAACATCAGAATTATGAGCGGACTGTTTCTCAGTCATAATTGACACAGCGCTTCGAGTGAGTAACATCAGAATTATGAGCGGCCTGTATCTCTGTCTGTCATAACTTACACAGCGCTTAGAGTGAATAACATCAGAATTATGAGTAGACTGTATCTCAGTCATAACTGACACAATGCTTAGCTTGAGTAACATCAGAATTATGAGCGGACTGAATCTCAGTCATAACTGACACAGCGCTTAGAGTGAGTAACATCAGAATTATGAACAGACTGTATCTCAGTCATAACTGTCACAACGCTTAGAGTAACATCCGAATTATGAGTGGACTGTATCTCAGTCATAATTTACACAGCGCTTAGAGTGAGTGACATCAGAATTATGAGTGGACTGTAACTCAGTTATAACTGACAACGCTTAAAGTGAGTAACATCGGAATTATGAGTGGACTGTATCTCAGTTATAACTGACACTTCGCTTAGAGTAACATCAGAATTATGAGTGAACTGTATCTCAGTCATAACTGACAGAGCGCTTAGAGTAAGAAACATCAGAATTGTGAGCGGACTGTATCTCAGTCATGACTTACACATTGCTTAGAGTAAGTAAAATTAGAATTATGAGCGGAATGTATCTCAGTCATTACGTACACAGCGCTTAGACTGAGTAACATCATAATTATAAACAGACTGTATCTCAGTTATAACTGAAAACTCTTAGAGTGAGTAACATCAGAATTATGAACGAACTGTATCTCAGTCATAACTTACACAGCGCTTAGAGTGAGTAACATCAGAATTATGAGCAGACTGTATCTCAATTATAACTGACACGACGCTTAGAGTTATATCAGAATTATGAGCGGACTGTATCTCAGTCATTACTGACACAACGATTAGAGTAACATCAGAATTGTGAGCGGACTGAATCATAGTCATAACTGACACAACGCTTAGAGTGAGTAACATCAAAGTTATGAGTAGACTGTATCTAAGTTATAACTGACACAACGCTTAGAGTAACATCAGAATTATGAGCGGACTGTATCTCGGACATAATTTACACAGCGCTTAGAGTGAGTAACATCAGAATTATGAGTGGACTGTATCTCGGTCATAACTGACCCAACGCTTAGAGTGAGTAGGATAAGAATTGTGAATGGACTGTATCTCAGCCATAACCGAGACAATGCTTAGAGTGAGTAACATCAGAATTATGGGCAGACTTTATCTCAGTCATAACCGAGACAATGCGAAGAGTGAGTAACATCAGAATTGTGGGCAGACTGTATCTCAGTCATTAAATGTAACAACGCTTAGAATGAGTAACATCAGAATTATGAGCAGACAGTATCTCAGTCATAACTGACACAGGGCTTAGAGTGAGTAACATCAGAATTATGAGCAGACTGTATCTCAGTCATAACTTACACAGCGCTTAGAGTGAGTAACATCAGAATTATGAGCGGACTGTATCTCAGTAATAACTGACACAACGCTTAGAGTGAGTAACATCAGAATTATGAACAGACTGTATCTCAGTCATAACTGATACAACGTTTAGAGTTAGTAACTTCAGAATTATGAAGGGACAGTATCTCAGTCATAACTGATACAACGCTTAGAGTTAGTAACATCAGAATTATGAACGGACTGTATCTCAGTCATAACTTACACAAGGCTTAGAGTGAGTAACATCAGTATTATGAGCGGACTTTATCTCAGTCATAACTGACACAACACTTAGGGTGAGTAACATCAGAATTACGAGCGGCATGTATCTCAGTCATAACTTACACAGCGCTTAGAGTGAGTAACATCGGAATTGTAAGCAGACTGTATCTCAGTCATAACTGGCACATCGCTAAGAGTGAGTAAGATCAGAATCGTGAGCGGACGGTATCTCAGTCATAACTGACACAGCGCTTAGAGTGAGTAGCATCAAAATTATGAGCGGACTGTATCTCAGTCATAACTTACACAGCGCTTAGAGTGAGTACCATCAAAATTATTAGCGGACCGTATCTCAGTCATAACTGACACAACGCTTAGTGTAACATTAGAATTGTGAGCGGGCTGTATCATAGTCATAACTGACAAAACGCTTAAAGTGAGTAACATTAGAATTAAGAGCGGACTGTATCTCAGTTATAACTGACACAAAGCTTAGCGTGAGTAACATCAGAATTAAAAGCAGACTGTATCTCAGTTACAACTGACAAAACGCTTAGATTGAGTAACATCAGAATTATGAGCGGACGGTATCTCAGTCATAACTGACACAACGCTTAGAGTAACATCAGAATTATGAGTGGACTGTATCTCAGTCATAACTGACACAACGCTTAGAGAGATTAACATCAGAATTATGATTGGTCTGTATCTCAGTCATAACTTACACAGTGCTTAGAGAGAGTAACATCAGAATTTTGAGTGGACTGTATCTCAGTCATAACTTACACAGCGCTTAGAGTGAGTGACATCAGAATTATGAGTGGACTGTATCTCAGTTATAACTGACAACGCTTAAAGTGAGTAACATCAAAATTATGAGTGGACTGCATCTCAGTTATAACTGACACAACGCTTAGAGTGTGTAACATTAGAATCATGAGCAGATTGTATCTCAGTCATAACTGACACAATGCTTAGCGTGAGTAACATCAGAATTATGAACAGACTGTATCTCAGTCATAACTTACACAACGCTTAGAGTGAGTAACATCAGAATTATGAGCGGACTGTATCTCAGTTATAACTGACACAACGCTTAGAGTGAGTAACATTAGAATCATGAGCAGATTGTATCTCAGTCATAACTGACACAATGCTTAGCGTGAGTAACATCAGAATTATGAGCGGACTGTTTCTCAGTCATAACTGACACAGCGCTTCGAGTGAGTAACATCAGAATTATGAGCGGCCTGTATCTCTGCCTGTCATAACTTACACAGTGCTTGGAGTGAATAACATCAGAATTATGAGTAGACTGTATCTCAGTCATAACTGACACAATGCTTAGCTTGAGTAACATCAGAATTATGAGCGGACTGTATCTCAGTCATAACTGACACAGCGCTTAGAGTGAGTAACATCAGAATTATGAACAGACTGTATCTCAGTCATAACTGACACAACGCTTAGAGTAACATCAGAATTATGGGCGGACTGTATCTCAGTCATAATTTACACAGCGCTTAGGGTGAGTGACATCAGAATTATGAGTGTACTGTAACTCAGTTATAACTGACAACGCATAAAGTTAGTAACATCAGAATTATGAGTGGACTGTATCTCAGTCATAACTGACACAAAGCTTAGATTAACATCAGAATTATGAGCGGACTATATCTCAGTCATAACTGACACAACGCATAGAGTGATTAACATCAGAATTATGAGCGGACTGTATCTCAGTCATAACTGACCCAACGCTTAGAGTGAGTAGGATCAGAATTGTGAGCGGACTGTATCTCAGTCGTAACAGAGACATCGCTTAGAGTGAGTAACATCAGAATTATGGGCGGACGGTATCTCAGTCTTAATCGAGACAAAGCTTAGAGCGAGTAACAGCAGAATTATGGGCAGATTGTATCTCAGTCATTAAACGTAACAATGCTTAGAATGAGTAACATCAGAATTGTGAGCGGACTGTATCTCATTCATAACTGACACAACGCTTAGAGATAGTAACATCAGAATAATGAACGGACTGTATTTCAGTCATAACTGACACAACGCTTGGAGTGAGTAACATCAGAATTATGAGCGGACTGTATCTCAGTCATAAGTCACACAGCGCTTAGATTGAGTAACATCAGAATTATGAGTGGACTGTATCTCAGTCATAACTTACACATCACTTAGAGTGAGTAACATCAGAATTATGATCAGCCTGTATCTGAGTTATAACTGACAACGCTCGGAGTAAGTAACATCAGAATTATGAGCGGACTGTATCTCAGTCATAACTGACACAACGATTAGAGTGAGTAACATTAGAATTATGGGCAGATTGTATCTCAGTCATAACTGACACAATGCTTAGCGTTAGTAACATCAGAATTATGAGCAGACAATTTCTCAGTCATAACTGACACAGCGCTTCAAGTGAGTAACATCAGAATTATGAGCAGACTGTATCTAAGTCCTAACGTACACAGCGCTTAGAGTGAGTAACATCAGAATTATGTACGGATTCTATCTCAGTCATAACTGACAGAGCGCTTAGAGTAAGTAACATCAGAATTAAATTAGAATTATGAGCGGACAGTCTCTCTGTAAGTAAGTAACATCAGAATTGTGAGTGGACTGTATCTCAGTCAAAACTGAAAAAAACGTTTAGAGTTAGTAACATCAGAACTATGAACGGACGGTATCTCAGTCAGAACTGACACAAAGCTTAGAGTGAGTAACATCAAAATTATGAGCGGACTGTATCTCAGTCATAACTTACACAGCGCTTAGAGTGAGTAACAATAGATTTATGAGTGAACTGTATCTCAGTCATAACTGACAGAGCGCTTAGAGTGAGTAACATGAGAATTGTGAGTGGACTGTATCTCAGTTATAACTGAGAACGCTTAGAGTAACATCAGACTTTTGAGCGGACTGTATCTCAGTCATAACTAAAACAACGCTTAGAGTGAGTAACATCAGAATTATGAGCAGACTGTATCTCAGTCATAACTGACACAGCGCTTAGAGTGAGTAACATCAGAATTATGAACAGACTGTATCTCAGTCATAACTGACACAACGCTTAGAGTAACATCAGAATTATGAGCGGACTGTATCTCAGTCATAATATACAAAGCGCTTAGAGTGAGTGACATCAGAATTATGAGTGGACGGTAACTCAGTTATAACTGACAACGCTTAAAGTGAGTGACATCAGAATTATGAGTGGAGTGTATCATAGTCATAACTGACGCAACCCTTAGAGTGAGTAACATCAGAATTATGAGCGGACTGTATCTCAGTTATAACTGACAACGCTTAAAATGAGTAACATCAGAATTATGGGCAGATTGTATCTCAGTCATAACTGACACAACGCTTAAAGTGAGTAATATCAGAATTGTGAGCGGACTGTACCATAGTCATAACTGACACAATGTTTAGAGTGAGTAACGTCAGAATTATGGGCAGATTGTATCTCAGTCATTAAATGTAACAATGCTTAGAGTGAGTAACATCACAATTATGAGCAGACTGTATCTCAGTTATAACTGACACAAGGCTTAGTGTGAGTAACATCAGAATTATAAGCGGACTGTATCTCAGTCATAAGTTACACAGCTCTGAGATTGAGTAACATCAGAAAAATGAGTGGACTGTATCTCAGTCATAACTTACACATCACTTAGAGTGACTAACATCAGAATTATGAGCGGATTGTATCTCAGTCATAACTGACACAACGATTAGAGTGAGTAACATTAGAATTATGGGCAGATTGTATCTCAATCATAACTGACACAATGCTTAGCGTTAGTAACATCAGAATTATGAGAGGACAATTTCTCAGTCATAACTGACACAGCGATTCAAGTGAGTAACATCAGAATTATGAGCGGACTGTATCTAAGTCCTAACGTACACAGCGCTTAGAGTGAGTAACATCAGAATTATGAACAGACTGTATCTTAGTCATAACTGACACAAAGCTTAGAGTGAGTAAATCAAAATTATGAGCGGACTGTATCTCAGTCATAACTGACAGAGCGCTTAGAGTAAGTAACATCAGAATTAAATTAGAATTATGAGGGGACTGTCTCTCTGTAAGTAAGTAACATCAGAATTGTGAGCGGACTGTATCTCAGTCATAACTGACAGAGCGCTTAGAGTAAGTAACATCAGAATTAAATTAGAATTATGAGGGGACTGTCTCTCTGTAAGTAAGTAACATCAGAATTGTGAGCGGACTGTATCTCAGTCATAACTGACAAAACGGTTAGAGTTAGTAACATCAGAACTATGAACGGACTGTATCTTAGTCATAACTGACACAAAGCTTAGAGTGAGTAAATCAAAATTATGAGCGGACTGTATCTCAGACATAACTTACACAGCGCTTAGAGTGAGTAACATCAGAATCATGAGTGGACTGTATCTCAGTCATAACTGACAGAGCGCTTAGAGTGAGTAACATCAGAATTGTGAGCGGACTGTATCTCAGACATAACTTACACAACGCTTAGAGTGAGTAACATCAGAATCATGAGTGGACTGTATCTCAGTCATAACTGACAGAGCGCTTAGAGTGAGTAACATCAGAATTATGAGCGGACTGTATCTCATACATAACTTACACAGCGCTTAGAGTGAGTAACATCAGAATCATGAGTGGACTGTATCTCAGTCATAACTGACAGAGCGCTTAGAGTAACATCAGAATTGTGAGTGGACTGTATCTCAGTTACAACTGACACAATGCTTAGATTAACATCAGAATTATGAGTGGACTGTATCTCAGTCATAACTGACCCAACGCTTAGAGTGAGTAACATCAGAATTATGGGCAGATTGTATTTCAGTCATTAAACGTAACAATGCTTAGAGCGAGTAACAGCAGAATTATGGGCAGATTGTATTTCAGTCATTAAACGTAACAATGCTTAGAATGAGTAACATCAGAATTGTGAGCGGACTGTATCTCAGTCATAACTGACACAACGCTTAGAGATAGTAACATCAGAATTATGAACGGACTGTATTTCCGTCATAACTGACACAACGCTTAGAGTGAGTAACATCAGAATTATGAGCTGATTGTATCTTAGTCATAACTGACAGAGCGCTTAGAGTAAGTAACATCAGAATTGTGAGCGGACTGTATCTCAGTCGTAAACAACACAACGCTTAGAGTCAGTAATATCAGGACTATAAGCAGAATGTATCTTAGTTATAAACGGCACAATGATAAGAGTAAGTAACATCAGAATTTTGAGTGCACTGCATTTCAGTCATCAAGGACATAATGCTTGGATCAAGTAACATCAGAATTGTGAATGGACTGTATCTTAGTCATAACTGGCACAGTGCTTAGAGTGAGTAACAGAAGAATTATGAGCAGACTGTATCTCAGTCATAACTTACACAATGCTTAGAGTGAGTAACATGAGAATTGTGAGTGGACTGTATCTCAGTCATAACTGACACAATGCTTAGATTAACATCAGAATTATGAGCGGACTGTATCTCAGACATAACTTACACAGCGCTTAGAGTGAGTAACATCAGAATCATGAGTGGACTGTATCTCAGTCATAACTGACAGAGCGCTTAGAGTGAGTAACATCAGAATTGTGAGCGGACTGTATCTCAGACATAACTTACACAGCGCTTAGAGTGAGTAACATCAGAATCATGAGTGGACTGTATCTCAGTCATAACTGACAGAGCGCTTAGAGTGAGTAACATCAGAATTATGAGCGGACTGTATCTCAGACATAACTTACACAGCGCTTAGAGTGAGTAACATCAGAATCATGAGTGGACTGTATCACAGTCATAACTGACAGAGCGCTTAGAGTAACATCAGAATTGTGAGTGGACTGTATCTCAGTTACAACTGACACAATGCTTAGATTAACATCAGAATTATGAGTGGACTGTATCTCAGTCATAACTGACCCAACGCTTAGAGTGAGTAACATCAGAATTATGGGCAGATTGTATTTCAGTCATTAAACGTAACAATGCTTAGAGCGAGTAACAGCAGAATTATGGGCAGATTGTATTTCAGTCATTAAACGTAACAATGCTTAGAATGAGTAACATCAGAATTGTGAGCGGACTGTATCTCAGTCATAACTGACACAACGCTTAGAGATAGTAACATCAGAATTATGAACGGACTGTATTTCCGTCATAACTGACACAACGCTTAGAGTGAGTAACATCAGAATTATGAGCTGATTGTATCTTAGTCATAACTGACAGAGCGCTTAGAGTAAGTAACATCAGAATTGTGAGCGGACTGTATCTCAGTCGTAAACAACACAACGCTTAGAGTCAGTAATATCAGGACTATAAGCAGAATGTATCTTAGTTATAAACGGCACAATGATAAGAGTAAGTAACATCAGAATTTTGAGTGCACTGCATTTCAGTCATCAAGGACATAATGCTTGGATCAAGTAACATCAGAATTGTGAACGGACTGTATCTTAGTCATAACTGGCACAGTGCTTAGAGTGAGTAACAGAAGAATTATGAGCAGACTGTATCTCAGTCATAACTTACACAATGCTTAGAGTGAGTAACATGAGAATTGTGAGTGGACTGTATCTCAGTCATAACTGACACAATGCTTAGAGTAAGTAACATCAGAATTATGAGTGGACTGTATCTCAGTCATAACTGACCCAACGCTTAGAGTGAGTAGGATCAGAATTGTGAGCGGACTGTATCTCAGTCATAACAGAGACATTGCTTAGAGTGAGTAACATCAGAATTATGGGCGGACTGTATCTCAGTCTTACTCGAGACAATGCTTAGAGCGAGTAACAGCAGAATTATGGGCAGATTGTATCTCAGTCATTAAACGTAACAATGCTTAGAATGAGTAACATCAGAACTATGAGTGGACTGTATCTCAGTCATAACTGACACAACGCTTAGAGTGAGTAACATCAGAATTATGAGCTGATTGTATCTCAGTCATAACTGACAGAGCGCTTAGAGTAAGTAACATCAGAATTGTGAGCGGACTGTATCTCAGTCATAACTGACACAACGCTTAGAGATAGTAACATCAGAATTATGAACGGACTGTATTTCAGTCATAACTGACACAATGCTAAGAGTGAGTAACATCAGTATTATGAGCTGATTGTATCTCAGTCATAACTGACAGAGCGCTTAGAGTAAGTAACATCAGAATTGTGAGCGGACTGTATCTCAGTCGTAAACAACACAACGCTTAGAGTCAGTAATATCAGGACTATAAGCAGAATGTATCTTAGTTATAAACGGCACAATGATAAGAGTAAGTAACATCAGAATTTTGAGTGCACTGCATTTCAGTCATCAACGACATAATGCTTGGATCAAGTAACATCAGAATTGTGAACGGACTGTATCTTAGTCATAACTGACACAGTGCTTAGAGTGAGTAACATCAGAATTATGAGCAGACTGTATCTCAGTCATAACTTACACAATGCTTAGAGTGAGTAACATGAGAATTGTGAGTGGACTGTATCTCAGTCATAACTGACACAATGCTTAGAGTAAGTAACATCAGAATTATGAGTGGACTGTATCTCAGTCATAACTGACCCAACGCTTAGAGTGAGTAGGATCAGAATTGTGAGCGGACTGTATCTCAGTCATAACAGAGACATTGCTTAGAGTGAGTAACATCAGAATTATGGGCGGACTGTATCTCAGTCTTAATCGAGACAATGCTTAGAGCGAGTAACAGCAGAATTATGGGCAGATTGTATCTCAGTCATTAAACGTAACAATGCTTAGAATGAGTAACATCAGAATTATGAGTGGACTGTATCTCAGTCATAACTGACACAACGCTTAGAGTGAGTAACAGCAGAATTGTGAGTGGACTGTATCTCAGTCATAACTGACACAATGCTTAGAGTGAGTAACATCAGAATTATGAGCGGACTGTATCTCAGTCATCACTGACACAATGCTTAGAGTAAGTTACATCAGAATTGTGAGCGGACTGTATCTCAGTCATTACTGACACAACGCTTAGAGTAACACCAGAATTATGGGGGAACTGCATTTCAGTCATAAATGACATAATTCTTTGATAGAGTAACATCAGAAGTATGTAGCCACAAAATTTCCATGATGTAAGTCACAAATCCTCCTTAAAAAAATTCATATTTAAAACTTAAGTCTAAGAAAATTAAAATCATTTTTTGAGAAACTGTTTTTCAATAAGAGCATTTATTTTAGTTTTTGGTTTTGTTTAAAACTATTTATTTACAGTCAAGTTTTTTTCTCGACTGCCCACATTCTGTGAAGAACCAGTCCTCAAGTACTAAGTACACGCAGCATTGTGCAGAATAAAGTCTTGCCAAAGGACTTTCATTTACGATCCTTTTCGGGGTTCAAACGTCGGACCCTCTGATCCAAAGTCCAATGTCTCAACCACTCAACCACAGTTGCCCAGCTATAGGTGTCTTAGAGAATGCTAGAATATGATATATACTTGAACATACCTGTCATTACAACAACCATGCACATACAGCTTTTTAGACCTTTAGTTCTTTAATTGTTGGAATATCTTGCGTGTCTATATTATACATGATATTATACATCCCAATTAAATCAGCAAAGGGACAAGAAAAGTATACTTACAGCTACCTCTTGTGGACAAACACAGCATACATCGGTGGGCAGTCCATCTGTATTGCAGTACTTGGTTACCTTGTTATGTGACGGGTCTACAAGCTTCAGTCTATTGTTATTGGAATCAGCAACCACCAGACTTCCATCACTGAGGTGACAGCAACCCCAGATATAACAATTGGCCTTATCCTCTGGTATACGGATGTTGAATTTTCTAACTTGTTTACTGTAAAGAGCTTGTTCCACTGATGGTTTCTTTCCTGGTCTCACCACTGGCATCTCTCCTTGTTTCTCTCCTGGTCTCCTTACTGTATCCTGTACTGGTTTATCAACTTCACCTTCCACAGCACACTGTGAGCTCTCATTCTGTACCCTTGTGCTGTCATCTTCAATAAGGGAATTGAAGAAGTTGAGTGAGTCAAGTATTTTCATGTCCGCCAGGAAGTTGAATTGACATCCCTTTATTACACTGTCCGACTCATTGTAAAGTGAGTCAACCTTTTGCGCTATCATCTTGCCCTTCTTTTTAAGGACAAACAAATTGGCTTTCCAGTTTTTTGACTTTGTAATTTTGTCTAAGCATTGGCTTATTTCATCTTTAGTTACAGCACATGCCTGTCGATGTTGTTTGGCGAGTGAAAGAAGATCTTCTTGTTTACTTTTGATATCCTTCTTACCCTTCTCTCTTAGCTCCTCAATTCGTGATAATAATTTCTTAGCATAGTCTTCAAGATCTTTAAGAAAACCATCACAACTCTGCTGAATATTAGCCACGTGCTTATCCAAAGCTTCAATAGCTTTGTTAATATTGTTCAGGGCCGATTTTAATTGTTCCGGGACAGCTTGTAACTCAGCATCAGCATTGAGTTCATCAGAGGATTCCCTTATATTTTTGGGTTCCTGACATTTCCTGAAAATAAAAAGGAAAAATATACATGTCTAGGCTGAACATGCAAGCTGGAAGATCCCACATGAAATAGCTTGCCCTTGAGTATGACTAAAACACATGTAGTGAATGGCATTATGAGTCGACGACGCTACCTTTTAAATAATGACCTGCCACAAATGTTGTTTTTTTTAATTGGAAGTTGCCTTGAAACGGAAACAATATTTTACACACACTGATTCTGGTTGTTTATTGGGTTCATCTTCCCACTAACAGTATTTCCGTTATCTGGAGACGGTGTCAACTCGAAGCAGATATAGTGCTGCCATCACTGTGTATAACATGCCATGAACACCTGACATGATACCACACCCGGTCACATTATCCTGACACTGGGTCAACCAGTCGTGAAACTAGCCTAATATTTGCTTAAACACCCAAGCAAGAGAGCAATACCACTACCATTGTTAATGACTTTGGTATGTCGCGATCCGGGAGCCGACGATCTACTGATTGCGCTACCAAGTCCGATACAGACCGGTTTTAGTTTAAGAATCTAGATGCTCAGAATTTGAACAACATTTTTCTGAGACAACTTTTTGTTCAATTAATATATTCATAAGAATTAAGCGGTTGAGGTAACATTCCTTTTTTACTTGGCCATTTTATATAATATGCCAGGTAAATTCTGTCAGAAAATATCAATGCACATGTGGAAATATCAGCCTATAGTCCTGGCGGCCGTTTTGTTACTATCAACAGTGTCACAAGGATACATACGCGGGATGATAACAGAAACAATAAGTATATTTTACAATTAATGTGTATTTCTATATATAAATTATTTGCTATATAAACTGTAAACAGTGGATGAATTACAAGGTTTTGATACAAAATGTCAAATAACTTCTGATCTAACCAAATCAACATCATCCCAAATCCATTAATAAAGTTTTAAACACAATTCATTGAATATCCGCATTTCTAACCTTTCTATTATTTTTTGTTTTCTTTTCTGGTCAATTACAATTAAAGAACCGTGTTTTCTGCTATTGTGTGATAACATCAACATTCAATGATGACACCCTCTGTCCAGGGTGATGACATCATAATGTCCTTGAGTTTGTCATCAGTACATGAGGAATTAAGGCACTGACCCTTTCTCAGATGGGTTGGAGTCACACTCACCTTTACAGTGGGAACTCACTGTAACTAGGTTAAACTAACAATGGCCATATGGCATCATTTACATTAAAACCAATGGCCATATGGCATCATTTACATTAAAACCTATGTAAGATTTGTGCATTTTACAACTGTTTTTTTAATGCCTCAACTTGCCCAATTGGATTTACTTATAAATAGAATTAAAAGCAACATGTATACAATCGGGCTCCAGTCCTTGTAGTTTCTGACAAGAAGATTTTGTAAGTTGTCTGATAAAGCCATATATGAAAATGGCTCACAATTTACAACTGATTATTGAGCTTTTAAATTTTAAATATTTAAAAAAAGAAAATTGTTAAAGGTGCTATTCAACAGTTTGAACTATTTTTTCTCTAAGGCTACAGAATAAATTATAGTAAGTAAAAGATCCCGCGAAATATTGATTGGTCCTTTATATCCATGAGAAAAGAAAAGCATAAAACCCACTTCTCATTAGAATTTTTTATAAAACATATACAACCTTGTGATCACTTACCTTTGAGATCATGTTTTCCTGATCATCTGGGTAACAAGTTCTGACATTTAAGCTGATCCCTGTCCTTATTTATAGATGTGGAAAGTATGGACATGGACAGCAATATATGTCATGATATGTCTAAGAATTAGGTCATGTTTCAAATTGCATTTGCTTAAACTAAAATAGAAATTTATGTCGCAACTGGGCAGAAATTCCCTAGAATTGGGTTAAGATGTTGATTCATGCAAAAGATACAGGCAAACTGTTGGATAACACCTTTACGGTAAGATAACTGACCTGTGATCCAAGAGGCAACATTTTCTACACAGCAGTTCGTCATCCTGGCGACAGTACAACGTGATTAACTCGTCAGAATGTTTTCCACATTTCTCGGTTAGCACATCTTTGTTGTCTCCATGTCCTTTCACTACATTGTGATGTTCATTAAAATCGTTATGAAAACCTAAGCATGATGTACACAGATGTTTATTGCAGTCAGAGCAGTAATAATCTGCAGTCTGGTCTCTTTTCTTCTTGGCACAAATGGAACACTTATTATCTTTATAGTCATCGGACCCCTGCTCTGCATCGATTTTAGTCGCCATATTTAGTTCCACAACACGATTTCCAAAAGTATGTACACTGAGATCTGTGCTGCAAGAAAAATATGTATGTGTTGCTAAGTCAACGTGAACCGAGGTTATCTTCAGGAAACACAGTAACTCAATCTTATCCGAATAATCGTTAAATAAATGATACAATTTGTTTGAGTTAAATGGTTTTGCAAAGTCAGTGTATACAATGTATGTTTTAAGTTGGACCTCAGATGGTTATGGGTTTGTGATATTGTAAAAAAGAGTGTGTACAATGACAGAACGTTTGCACTCTATTACACATGAACATTAGATTCAGCTTAAGTTTAACAAGAAATGTGTTGCCAGTCAGGTAACACAAAGTTGTATTATATAGAAAATGTTTATTCATGAATCGATTGTACTCGGATTTTAAATGTGGGACTGAAAGATGGAAGTTTCATCTGATAAACACATTTTATTCTGATTTGGGACAGTAAACAGAAAGTGCATGCTAGGCATCCTCAGCCTGTTTACAGCAGAAAAGTTGTAAATACACTTCTAGTCTAGGACAGAAACTGTGTGCATTCTAATTGATGTGCATTTGGAAGAAACATGCTTACTGCGAAAAATGTGAAACTCTTCAACAAAATCACAACTGAGTCTGACCTTTAGATTTCAGCGCTTATTTGGCATCATTTTGTCCAATCAAAACCCATGGGCTATAACAAAAGTATGTGTAATCAAAGTGTAATGACATGAAGGACCAGCTTCTGTTAGACATTCAGTCTCTTGTCACAATCCAAACTAAGACGACTTTCCAATCCATACAATGCAACCATGCTGTTACAGCAAGAATGCATGCTATCCAGTGTGCTAGATGTGATGCCTGGCAACAGCAAAAATGCGATAGGAATACATGAGAGATAAATGTTTGTCAAGCAATTATCTAATGAATAACCATTGTGAATACCTCCACTACTAAGCCTAATTATCACCTCTAATTAACCCATTACCCCATTCCCTATACAAATCATATATGGTACGACTTTTCCCAAAATGGTACGAGTATTCCCGGTACGAGATCGTAATGGTACGACTATTCCTGTACCCTGGTTACTGCACTGAAGTTGTCACAACCCGGAAGAAGATGCAGCTTTATATCCGATAAGCGGCCCCAAGATAAGATAAAATGTAACAGGGTTATCTAATGTATTTACAATTTGTATTTCATATCACTAGCCTTGTTTAGGCTTAGTTGCTTAGTGACAATAAACACAGTGAATCCACGAACCCTACTGGTTGTTCTTTTTAAACCAACACATTAGGAGAGCACACTATAAGTAACATAAACACTCGATTTGGCTGAAAATTCTGGCTGCTGGAAGGTCGCTGTGAACTACTCTAACAGAAACAGGCACATAATGTTACTTCAATTTATTTAAGTAAAAAATCCACTGGGCTCTTTTCACCATTAGCGGTTGCCGGAAATGCTCACATTGCGCATGCTCGCTTGTTGCTACGCAGGCGGCGACATGACAAAATACCGCATATGAATTCATATCCGCGGATGTTAATCTAGGGTACGGATATGAACTGAAAAAACAAAATTTTCGTGCATTTCTTTAGATCTTTCTGTGTTTGTAAGTGGTGGTAGATGAAATCATTTATACTTAATATTCTCGAAGATGCATAGCTGTAGTCAATTGACGAGGTCTCTAAATATTTATATTTGTGAAGAGTCAAGAGACTTTGGGTCAAAAGTGAAAAAAAAACTTCGATCTGAAGAAAATCGCTGAGAAATATAAAGTCAGAAAAAACAATTATCAATCAACCTGTGAACTTTGCTTCAAATAAAAAAAAAAGTTTAATTATCTTAAAAAATCAACATATTCCGGCTCTATTCGGTATTATACAGTTGTACTTTCGCTTTATAAAAACTAAAACCGGTACAAATAATACGATTACTTCCCTTTGAATCACATAGTTTAATATGCAGAGCAGCATGATCACAGCATCACTAGATTAGTTATGGATGAAGTTGAACTGTCAGCGGTAAGTGTGCTAGATCTTACACTGATTGTGTATTTTATCAAACTTTATTCACATCACACGCAGTTTGTTGCATCTTCGACATAAATCATGCATTTTATTTTATCGGAAGTGAAACATTGACAATGGCAAAAATGACGGTGTAAGCTTAACATCAATTATTGCGGTCTGGTATATATAAATGTGTCAAGTCCGATATATAAATGTGTCAAGTCAGATAGCCTTATGAATATTTATAAACGGTCTAATAACAACACGTAATTGATAATTACGATAACAGCACTTCCTTACATCTATTTATCATTAATGTATTTATGACGATTTCGTATTTAGTTAGCTTTAAACTATAAATAAATGCGGTCTGGTGATATAAATGTGTAAGGTCGATAGTCTGATGACCATGTTATTGAAATGATATGAGGTACAATAAAGTCTCAATTGCTAATGGTTAAAACATGTAGTCTGATCAGCCCAATTAACACGTAAGGTCCGAGGATTAATAACATCTACACATGCAATCTGATAAGCCCATCAACACTTAAGGTCCGAGGATTAATAACATCTACACATGCAATCTGATACGCACATCAACACATTAGGTTCGATGTTTAATGAACATCAACACATGCAGTCTGATAAGCCCATCAACACATTACGTTCGATGTTTAATAAACATCAACACATGCAGTCTAATAAGCCCATCAAGACATTAGGTTCGATGTTTAATGAACATCAACACATGCAGTCTGATAAGCACATCAACACGTAAGGTTCGATGTTTAATAAACATCAACACATGCAGTCTGATAAGCACATCAACACATTAGGTTCGATGTTTAATAAACAGCAACACATGCAGTCTGATAAGCACATCAACACGTAAGGTTCGATGTTTAATAAACATCAACACATGCAGTCTGATAAGCACATCAACACATTAGGTTCGATGTTTAATAAACATCAACGCATGCAGTCTGATAAGCCCATCAACACATAAGGTCTGATTTTTAATAAACATAAACACATGCAGTCTGATAAGCACATCAACGCATTAGGTTTGATGTTTAATAAACATCAACACATGCAGTCTGATAAGCCCATCAACACATAAGGTCTGATTTTTAATAAACATAAACACATGCAGTCTGATAAGCACATCAGCGCATTCGGTTCGATGTTTAATAAACATCAACAAATGCAGTCTGATAAGCCCATCAACACATAAGGTCTGATTTTTAATAAACATAAACACATGCAGTCTTATAAGCACATCAACACGTAAGGTTTGATTTTTAATAAACATCAACACATGCAGTCTGATAAGCCCATCAGCACATAAGGTCTGATTGTTAATAAACATAAACACATGCAGTCTGATAAGCACATCAACACATTAGGTTCGATGTTTAATAAACATCAACACATGCAGTCTGAAATGCACATAAGCACATAAGGTTCGATGTTTTATAAACATCAACACATGCAGTCTGATAAGCACATCAACACGTAAGGTTCGATTTTTAATAAACATCAACACATGCAGTCTTATAAGCACATCAACACATTAGGTTCGATGTTTAAAAAACATCAACACATGCAGTCTGATAAGCACATCAACACATAAGGTTTGATTTTTAATAAATATCAACACATGCAGTCTGATAAGCCCATCAACACATTAGGTTCGATGTTTAATAAACATCAACACATGCAGTCTGATAAGCACATCAACACGTAAGGTTCGATGTTTAATAAACATTAACACATGCAGTCTGATAAGCCCATCAACACATTAGGTTCGATGTTTAATAAACATCAACACATGCAGTCTGATAAGCCCATCAACACGTAAGGTTCGATGTTTAATAAACATCAACACATGCAGTCTGATAAGCACATCAACACGTAAGGTTCGATGTTTAATAAACATCAACACATGCAGTCTGATAAGCACATCAACACATCAGGTTCGATGTTTAATAAACATCAACACATGCAGTCTGATAAGCACATCAACACATAAGGTTCGATGTTTAATAAACATCAACACATGCAGTCTGATAAGCACATCAACACGTAAGGTTCGATTTTAAATAAACATCAACACATGCAGTCTGATAAGCCCATCAACACATTAGGTTTGATGTTTAATAAACATCAACACATGCAGTCTGATAAGCACATCAACACGTAAGGTTTGATTTTTAATAAACATCAACACATGCAGTCTGATAAGCACATCAACACATTAGGTTCGATGTTTAATAAACATCAACACATGCAGTCTGATAAGCAAATCAACACATAAGGTTTGATTTTTAATAAACATCAACACATGCAGTCTGATAAGCCCATCAACACATTAGGTTCGATGTTTAATAAACATCAACACATGCAGTCTGATAATCACATCAACACGTAAGGTTCGATTTTTAATAAACATCAACACATGCAGTCTGATAAGCCCATCAACACATTAGGTTCGATGGTTAATAAAAATCAACACATGCAGTCTGATAAGCCCATCAACACATAATGTTTGATTTTTAATAAACATCAACACATGCAGTCTGATAAGCCCATCAACACATTAGGTTCGATGTTTAATAAACATCAACACATGCAGTCTGATAAGCCCATCAATACATTAGGTTCGATGTTTAATGAACATCAACACATGCAGTCTGATAAGCACATCAACACGTAAGGTTCGATGTTTAATAAACATCAACACATGCAGTCTGATAAGCACATCAACACATTAGGTTCGATGTTTAATAAACATCAACACATGCAGTCTGATAAGCACATCAACACGTAAGGTTCGATGTTTAATAAACATGAACACATGCAGTCTGATAAGCACATCAACACATTAGGTTCGATGTTTAATAAACATCAACGCATGCAGTCTGATAAGCGCATCAACACATAAGGTCTGATTTTTAATAAACATAAACACATGCAGTCTGATAAGCACATCAACGCATTAGGTTTGATGTTTAATAAACATCAACACATGCAGTCTGATAAGCCCATCAACACATAAGGTCTGATTTTTAATAAACATAAACACATGCAGTCTGATAAGCACATCAACGCATTCGGTTCGATGTTTAATAAACATCAACAAATGCAGTCTGATAAGCCCATCAACACATAAGGTCTGATTTTTAATAAACATAAACACATGCAGTCTGATAAGCACATCAACACGTAAGGTTTGATTTTTAATAAACATCAACACATGCAGTCTGATAAGCACATCAGCACATAAGGTCTGATTGTTAATAAACATAAACACATGCAGTCTGATAAGCACATCAACACATTAGGTTCGATGTTTAATAAACATCAACACACGCAGTCTGAAATGCACATCAACACATAAGGTTCGATGTTTTATAAACATCAACACATGCAGTCTGATAAGCACATCAACACGTAAGGTTCGATTTTTCATAAACATTAACACATGCAGTCTTATAAGCACATCAACACATTAGGTTCGATGTTTACAAAACATCAACACATGCAGTCTGATAAGCACATCAACACATAAGGTTTGATTTTTAATAAATATCAACACATGCAGTCTGATAAGCCCATCAACACATTAGGTTCGATGTTTAATAAACATCAACACATGCAGTCTGATAAGCACATCAACACGTAAGGTTCGATGTTTAATAAACATTAACACATGCAGTCTGATAAGCCCATCAACACATTAGGTTCGATGTTTAATAAACATCAACACATGCAGTCTGATAAGCCCATCAACACGTAAGGTTCGATGTTTAATAAACATCAACACATGCAGTCTGATAAGCACATCAACACGTAAGGTTCGATGTTTAATAAACATCAACACATGCAGTCTGATAAGCACATCAACACATTAGGTTCGATGTTTAATAAACACTAGGTTGATAAACATCAACACATGCAGTCTGATAAGCACATCAACACATAAGGTTCGATGTTTAATAAACATCAACACATGCAGTCTGATAAGCACATCAACACGTAAGGTTCGATTTTAAATAAACATCAACACATGCAGTCTGATAAGCCCATCAACACATTAGGTTTGATGTTTAATAAACATCAACACATGCAGTCTGATAAGCACATCAACACGTAAGGTTTGATTTTAATAAACATCAACACATGCAGTCTGATAAGCACATCAACACATTAGGTTCGATGTTTAATAAACATCAACACATGCAGTCTGATAAGCCCATCAACACATTAGGTTCGATGTTTAATAAACATCAACACATGCAGTCTTATAAGCACATCAACATGTAAGGTTTGATTTTTAATAAACATCAACACATGCAGTCTGATAAGCCCATCAACACATTAGGTTCGATGTTTAATAAACATCAACACATGCAGTCTGATAAGCACATCAACACATAAGGTTTGATTTTTAATAAACATCAACACATGCAGTCTGATAAGCCCATCAACACATTAGGTTCGATGTTTAATAAACATCAACACATGCCCTCTAATAAGCACATCAACACGTAAGGTTTGATGTTTAATAAACATCAACACATGCAGTCTGATAAGCCCATCAACACATAAAGTCTGATTTTTAATAAACATCAACACATGCAGTCTGATAAGCACATCAACACATAAGGTTCGATGTTTAATAAACATCAACACATGCAGTCTGATAAGCCCATCAACACATTAGGTTTGATGTTTAATAAACATCAACACATGCAGTCTGATAAGCACATCAATACGTAAGGTTTGATTTTTAATAAACATCAACACATGCAGTCTGATAAGCATATCAACACATTAGGTTCGATGTTTAATAAACATCAACACATGCAGTCTGATAAGCACATCAATACATTAGGTTCGATGTTTAATAAACATCAACACATGCAGTCTGATAAGCACATCAACACATTAGGTTCGATGTTTAATAAACATCAACACATGCAGTCTGATAAGCACATCAACACGTAAGGTTCGATGTTTAATAAACATCAACACATCCAGTCTGATAAGCACATCAACATGTAAGGTTTTATGTTTAATAAACATCAACACATGCAGTCTGATAAGCCCATCAACACATAAAGTCTGATTTTTAATAAACATCAACACATGCAGTCTGATAAGCACATCAACACATAAGGTTCGATGTTTAATAAACATCAACACATGCAGTCTGATAAGCACATCAACACGTAAGGTTCGATGTTTAATAACCATCAACACACGCAGTCTGATAAGCACATCAACACATTAGGTTCGATGTTTAATAAACATCAACACATGCAGTCTGATAAGCACATCAACACATAAGGTTTGATTTTTAATAAACATCAACACATGCAGTCTGATAAGCCCATCAACACATTAGGTTCGATGTTTAATAAACATCAACACATGCAGTCTGATAAGCACATCAACACGTTAGGTTCGATGTTTAATAAACATCAACACATGCAGTCTGATAAGCACATCAACACGTAAGTTTCGATGTTTAATAAACATCAACCCATGCAGTCTGATAAGCACATCAACACATTAGGTTCGATGTTTAATAAACATCAACACATGCAGTCTGATAAGCACATCAACACATAAGGTTCGATGTTTAATAAACATCAACACATGCAGTCTGATAAGCACATCAACACGTAAGGTTCGATTTTTAATAAACATCAACACATGCAGTCATGATAAGCCCATCAACACATTAGGTTTGATGTTTAATAAACATCAACACATGCAGTCTGATAAGCACTTCAACACATTAGGTTCGATGTTTAATAAACATCAACACATGCAGTCTGATAAGCAAATCAACACATAAGGTTTGATTTTTAATAAACATCAACACATGCAGTCTGATAAGCCCATCAACACATTAGGTTCGATGTTTAATAAACATCAACACATGCAGTCTGATAAGCACATCAACACATTAGGTTCGATGTTTAATAAACATCAACACATGCAGTCTGATAAGCACATCAACACATTAGGTTCGATGTTTAATAAACATCAACACATACAGTCTGATAAGCACATCAACACATTAGGTTCGATGTTTAAAAAACAACAACACATGCAGTCTGATAAGCACATCAACACATTAGGTTCGATGTTTAATAAACATCAACACATGCAGTCTGATAAGCACATCAACACGTAAGGTTGGATGTTTAATAAACATCAACACATGCAGTCTGATAAGCCCATCAACACATAAAGTCTGATTTTTAATAAACCTCAACACATGCAGTCTGATAAGCACATCAACGCATTAGGTTCGATGTTTAATAAACATCAACACATGCAGTCTGATAAGCCCATCGGCACATAAGGTCTGATTTTTAATAAACATAAACACATGCAGTCTGATAAGCACATCAACACATTAGGTTTGATGTTTAATAAACTTAAACACATGTAGTCTGATAAGCACATCAACACGTAAGGTTTGATTTTTAATAAACATCAACACATGCAGTCTGATAAGCACATCAACACATTAGGTTCGATGTTTAATAAACATCAACACATGCAGTCTGATAAGCACATCAACACGTAAGGTTCGATCTTTAATAAACATCAACACATGCAGTCTGATACGCACATCAACACGTAAGGTTCGATCTTTAATAAACATCAACACATGCAGTCTGATAAGCCCATCAACACATTAGGTTTGATGTTTAATAAACATCAACACATGCAGTCTGATAAGCACATCAACACGTAAGGTTCGATTTTTAATAAACATCAACACATGCAGTCTGATAAGCACATCAACACGTAAGGTTCGATCTTTAATAAACATCAACACATGCAGTCTGATACGCACATCAACACGTAAGGTTCGATCTTTAATAAACATCAACACATGCAGTCTGATAAGCCCATCAACACATTAGGTTTGATGTTTAATAAACATCAACACATGCAGTCTGATAAGCACATCAACACGTAAGGTTCGATTTTTAATAAACATCAACACATGCAGCCTGATAGGCACATCAACACATTAGGTTCGATGTTTAAAAAACATCAACACATGCAGTCTGATAAGCACATCAACACATAAGGTTCGATGTTTAATTAACATCAACACATGCAGTCTGATAAGCACATCAACACGTAAGGTTCGATTTTTAATAAACATCAACACATGCAGTCTGATAAGCCCATCAACACATTAAGTTTGATGTTTAATAAACATCAACACATGCAGTCTAATAAGCACATCAACACGTAAGGTTTGATTTTTAATAAACATCAACACATGCAGTCTGATAAGCACATCAACACATTAGGTTCGATGTTTAATAAACATCAACACATGCAGTCTGATAAGCACATCAACACGTAAGGTTTGATTTTTAATAAACATCAACACATGCAGTCTGATAAGCACATCAACACATTAGGTTCGATGTTTAATAAACATCAACACATGCAGTCTGATAAGCACATCAACACGTAAGGTTCGATCTTTAATAAACATCAACACATGCAGTCTGATACGCACATCAACACGTAAGGTTCGATGTTTAATAAACATCAACACAGGCAGTCTGATAAGCCCATCAACACATAAGGTTCGATGGTCCAACAACATTTACATATGCGGTCTGATGAATCTATCGACACGTAAAGTTCTGTGGTTTTACAGAATTAGGGTGTGACAATGGTAACATAAAATACTGAATGTTTATTAAAATATCAATATATCTGAGTATAATTTATGCAAGTCGATAAATATATGTTTCTTTAGATCAACATTATTATAAAAAAGACAAGGCTAAAGCTTGTTATAGTTAGCATTAAAATATGTTATTAAAATGCTAAAACCTTACAATTGTGCTACCTTAGAATCTTATTCAAATATAAATAATTGTGGCCATGGACCTTAAGCATCTTTTAATCAGACCGCACTAATTTATATTTTGAATCTTATTTTATGCAAACTTGTAATGAATACGTTATGATACAGAGATGTAACCGTTTATCATACCTGTTGGTGTAAACCCGTGAATAAATATTCTTATTACACATTTATTAATATATGACCATACTAATTTATTTCAAGTCTCTACCCGAAAATGACAGTTGGGGCTTGACATAATTAATGCGGTCTGATGGGTGTGATTTTCTCGCCACCTTATAAATATGTATACACTATCTAATACAAACACCATACGAGTTGGTATTAGATCGTCTATACATATTCATAAGGGGGCCTGGTCATCAAAACATCAGACCTTACGTATTTATATAAGTCATTATTGGTGTAGCGGAGCACTAACAACATGTTTGTTGCATATGCATAAGAAACGAGAGTTTTAGATATACAGAATATGCATTTACATTGCAAAAAATGTGCTTCATTAAAAATTGCTAGCCATTTTAATCTCGGATGTATAAGCGCTTCAGTTTTGACAGGAATCAATTTGGGAAGTAGCTGATCACTTAAGGGTATAGCGGATCACGTGACAAACGTCACCAAGGTCACAAAGAACCAGAAACGTCGTATTTGTCACAACAATGCATGCAAATGGCATGTTAAAGATTTGTCGACTGACCATTTCAAGGCGGTAACTGATGTTGTTGTTTATTATTTTTATGTGTTAGGTCTTGTCTCTGTGTTTTTGTCACATTTACATTTTCCCTGTTTGCCTTTGGCTAGAGGTAGGTTAGACTTAAATATCTGTGGACATTTTGATTGGACCTTTTCTTATTAACCTATTGATAATGCAGCTCAAGGGAGAAAATCCAAAAGTACTCTTGATTAGGTTTTGACAGATTTACCTCCCTTATTATGTGATTGCCACTTGTGTGTGTGAGTTGATTTAAGTATATTTCTTTTGGAATTCTAAAATAGTTGCAACATTATAGTGAAATGTTTAACATTTTGGATATAATCAGACGTTAATATGCACTGTTTACTTGATTTAAAGGATTGCTTTATGACGATGCTTGTTCTATAAAAAAAATTATCCGCATTATAAACTAATTGTTGAGTCAGCGCATGCGCAAAACGAAAACATGGCAAACAAAAATGGGCAGAACAGAATTTTGTTTAAAGAAAATGCCATTTCTGAAGTTTTTAGCTCACTTGGTAGGAGAATCAAGGTTTGTAAACACTATCATGTATTGTTTCAATCGTTTTGATTATTATTTTTAATGTCATTGTTCTTATATTGAGATATTTTGATTTTTGTGTCGAGCATGTGGCTTGATCGGAAGGTAAATATTCTGTGATAAAAGCAGACGAATATTGTAAGTTTAGTGGAAGTTATCTTTCTTGAATTGATATTGTGCAGTGTCAATGTTGCCATGTTGTCAGTGTCATGTTAAATGCTAAGATGCTCTCTTGTAAGGGTAAACTTATTGCAATTGTAGAGGAATATCAGTTTTGTTGACATAGGTCAGTTAAATAACTATTTAAACCATATCGTATATCTTAATGTATTACTGGCCGCAATAGCTCAGTTGGTAGAGCGTCGGCTTGCGGATCGAGAGGTCGCGGGTTCAAACCCGACCAGGTCAAACCAAAGACTTTGACGTTGGTAGTAGTGGCTTCCCTTCTAACGCTCGGGGAAAGGGGACAGCATTTCGCCTGACTCGTCGGTGTCAGTATAATGGACCGCCCAGGTTTAGTCCCTGGGCACCTCATAAGTGGCCCTGTGCTATTATGATAGAAATTTCGCTGCACAGTATCAGCAATAATGCCGGCAAATCCCATCCCTTAATGTTCCCATTGTTTATTGTGTATTTGGTGGGTGTATAGATGTTGTTGTGAGCTTAAATATTTGAAATATGGTTACAAATTTACAACATGTGTGTAACAAGGCAACCGGTTGTTTAACGTAATGTAACGAAGATAAAAAAACATATTACGGCCTGTTAAGTTGTAAAATAACATTTTAGCTCACAAGGCGCCTCTATACCAGAAGCAAATTTAGCAGTGAACTGAATATGCCTTTATGGTTCTTTTCAGTTTTTAAGGATGTATGAGCATATGAATTGTTGGATGTTTGGAACACATGTCTGATGTTTCCTGCAGCTGTCTGGTATATGTTTCCTCTATGCTTGCTCACTATTTTGGTACAACATCTATGATAGTATAAAATATCCCAGTATCAACCAAGAAAATAATTATTGCACACACAGAATAGGCACACACAGAACATTTATTGGCATAGGATATGAATACAAGACCAAATAACATTGAGTAAACTGTAATTGAGATCAGTGATTGGAATTAGAACAGTTTTAACTTAAAATGACTAAATCATGTGCATGTTGTACCTTTTGTCAGGTCAATCTCAAGTATTCACAACAATCCTGGCTTTTATTAGTACGAATTTACTGGAATTTGAAAGGCGGGTGAGACAGTGGATGTGCAAACAGTAAAGTAAAAAGTCTGAACATCAAATGTGCCTTCAAAAGCAAACATAACAGGTCTTAATCAGAATTTTATGACACATGTGCATGCCAAGTTTGATGATGCATTAGGGTCTTATAAAGGAAGGCATAATTCATATATGTTTTAAGTAATCAGTCATGATATTTTAGTTAATACTGAATGTGGTTCTTCAAAGTTTCAGTAAATGATATAAAGTTGCAGCAATACTAAATAGAAACACTGTGTTCAAGCCACTTTAAACATGAATGCAGCATAATCAATATGGAATGAAGTCTACTTAAAATGTAAAGACAAAAGTAACTCATTAAAATAAAAAATAAAAATGTCCCCCCAATAATTTCCTATTAAATGATATAAAATGTACACAATGGGCCACTGTCTAGATCATATGTAAACACAATCTAACTACTTAACATTTGTAAATATTGCAAATAAGTACAATAATAAGGATTGAAGGCTAAGAAAGGCCAAGTATTTTAACATACATTACTCATTATACTACTATTGAGGTCATTTTATACCTACATGTAAGATGTTGCATACCTTATGCAGTGTTAGTTGTAAACAGTTAACATCATATATCATAAATATTTATCACAGCATATTGGGTGTATTATTTTAATGGATTGTAAATGATAAATAAAGCAGTAAATCTGTTTGGCCTAAAACATGACCGGAACCAAATCACACAATTGTATGCCTATGAGCAAACATAAAGGAGTTTTTTCTCTTTGAACAACATCAGGCAAGAACTGCAGATTTTCTAATAGATACATTGTCTTTCTCTATGAGCAAACTAGCTCTCTGGGCACGCATTGTCTTCCCAGGTGAAATATATTTCTTCTTGATGGTTCTGGAACTATACCATAGTCATACCCATACCATAACCGTAACTTTATCAGCCATACCACAACTATGCCATAATCATGCCCACACCACAACCATACCATAACCATACCATAACTATACCATAACCATGCCACAATCATACCCATACCATAACCCTATCATAACCATGCCCATACCATAACCATACCATAACCATGCCCATACCATAACTATACAATACCCATACTATAACCATATCATACCCCTACCATAACTACCTTTACATAACCATACCACAACCATACCCATACAATAACCATACCATTCCCATACAATACCTATACAATAACCATACCCATACAATAATCATACTTTAACCATGCCCATATCATGACAATACCCGAACTATAACCATACCATACCCATACCATAATTACGAAATAACCATACCATCACCATACTTATACCATAACCATACTTATACATGTACCATACCCATACTATAACCATAACTATGCCGTTAGCATGTCATAACCATACCCATACCATAACTATATACCCATACCGTAACCATACCCATACTATAACCATACCCATACTGTAACCATACCCATACCATACACATACCATAACTATATACCCATACCGTAACCATACCCATACTGTAATCATACCCATACTGTAACCATACCCATACCACACCCATACCAATACTGTGAGCATACCCATACCATGCCCATACTGTAACCATACCCATTTCATAACCATACCCATACCACACCCATACCAATACTATACCCATACCCATACCATGCCCATACTGTAACCATACCCATTTCATAACCATACCCATACCATACCAACACAATAACCATAATGTAACCATACCCATACCATACCCATACCAATACTATACCCATACCAATGCCATAACCATACCATACACATACCATAACGATACTATAACCATACCCATACCATCACCATAAAATAAACCTATTATACCATAACCATACCCATAACCATGCTATAACCTTACCCATACCATAACCATACCCATAATGTAACCATACCATAACCATACCATAACCACAATGTAACCATATCATAACCATACCATATCCATACTATCACCCTATACCATACCATACCAGGGCATTTTAAAGATGATCCCAGGACTGGATAATGAGACTGGTTGTGGTTTCAGGTCATATATGCATAGCATGATATTGCAGTGAATGCATCCTTATATATCACTATATATCACTCAAGTTGATACCGTTTCCATATGACTGAAAAATTGTTGGTTGCATGCATATATAATGTGTTACAATGGTGATATGATGTGAATGATGATAGTAGTAATCATGATTGGCAGCTTCTATTGGTGGATTTGAACACAACTAACACAATTTCAGAGAAGATTATAATGATTAGAGTGATGAAGTCGAAGAAGAGGTGCATACCGACTTACAATCAATGAAATAACTTAATTGAATAATAGAATGGGTTTATAAGTTAGATGAAACTTTGGGATACGTTTGTCAGATGGTATTCATGTTCACAGCAGATGGTATTCATGTTCACGGCAGATGGTATTCATGTTTACGGCAGATGGTATTTATGTTCACGGCAGATGGTATTCATGTTCACGGCAGATGGTATTCATGTTCGGCAGATGGTATTCATGTTCACAGCAGATGGTATTCATGTTCACGGCAGATGGTATTCATGTTCACTGCAGATGGTATTCATGTTCACGGCAGATGGTATTCATGTTTACGGCAGATGGTATTTATGTTCACGGCAGATGGAATTCATGTTCACGGCAGATGGTATTCATGTTCACAGCAGATGGTATTCATGTTCACGGCAGATGGTATTCATGTTCACTGCAGATGGTATTCATGTTCACGGCAGATGGTATTCATGTTTACGGCAGATGGTATTTATGTTCACGGCAGATGGAATTCATGTTCACGGCAGATGGTATTCATGTTCACAGCAGATGGTATTCATGTTCACGGCAGATGGTATTCATGTTCACGGCAGATGGTATTCATGTTCACGGCAGATGGTATTTATGTTCACGGCAGATGGTATTCATGTTCACGGCAGATGGTATTTATGTTCACGGCAGATGGTATTCATGTTCACTGCAGATGGTATTCATGTTCACGGCAGATGGTATTTATGTTCACGGCAGATGGTATTCATGTTCAACGGCAGATGGTATTCATGTTCACGGCAGATGATATTTATGTTCACGGCAGATGGTATTCATGTTCACGGCAGATGGTATTCATGTTCACGGCAGATGGTATTCATGTTCACTGCAGATATTATTCGTGTTCACGGCAGATGGTATATATGTTCACGGCAGATGGTATTCATGTTTACGGCAGATGGTATTCATGTTCATGTCCGATGGTATTTATGTACACGACAGATGGTATTCATGTCCATGGCAGATGGTATTCATGTTCACGGCAGATGGTATTCATGTTCATGGCAGATGGTATTCATGTTCACGGCAGACGGTATTCATGTTCACGGCAGATGGTATTCATGTTCATGGCAGATGGTATTCATGTTCACGGCAGATGGTATTCATGTCCACGACAGATGGTATTCATGTTCACGGCAGATGGTATGCATGTTCACGGCAGATGGTATTTATGTTCACGGCAGATAGTATTCATGTTCATGGCATATGGTATTCATGTTCACGGCATATGGTATTCATGTTCACGGCAGATGGTATTTATGTTCACGGCAGATGGTATTCATGTTCACGGCAGATGGTATTCATGTTCATGGCAGATGGTATTCATGTTCACGGCAGATGGTATTCATGTTCATGGCAGATGGTATTCATGTTCACGGCAGATGGTATTCATGTTCACGGCAGATGATATTCATGTTCATGGCAGATGGTATTCATGTTCATGGCAGATGGTATTCATGTCCACGACAGATGGTATTCATGTTCACGGCAGATGGTATGCATGTTCACGGCAGATGGTATTTATGTTCACGGCAGATAGTATTTATGTTCACGGCAGATGGTATTCATGTTCATGGCAGATGGTATTCATGTTCATGGCAGATGATATTCATGTTCACGGCAGATGGTATTCATGTTCACGGCAGATGATATTCATGTTCATGGCAGATGGTATTCATGTTCACGGCAGATGGTATTCATGCTCACGGCAGATGGTATTCATGCTCATGGCAGATGGTATTCATGTTCACTGCAGATGGTATTCGTGTTCACGGCAGATGGTATTCATGTTCTCGGCAGATGGTATTCATGTTCACGGCAGATGGTATTCATGTTCATGGCAGATGGTATTCATGTTCACGGCAGATGGTATTCATGTTCAGCTGGTATTCATGTTCACAGCAGATGGTATTCATGTTCATGGCAGATGGTATTCATGTTCACTATTGAGACCCCCCCCCCTACACACACACACATTTAATGATCCGTAACACCCTAAAGTAAGTGTGTTCTATTTTTAGCTCACACATCAATAAACACTCGTCCTAAGAACAAACAATTTCTTGTGGTGATAAAGGACAAATACACTCATCAATTGATTTCAATGGTTTGATCACTTTTATTCTATATTGCTTGAAAATTCACTGTTGATTTGCACTTTTTTGTGTGTATTTATGCAGAAATGCCAACTTCCGGTGGTAACGGTTTGGTAATACATTGATCCATATCGGTCTTTAGGCCAACATTGTGAATCATCAGTACACAACAGTATGATCTTGGCCTAGGGATCCCATATTTATGCAATAAATTGATCCATATAGGTCCTAAGACCAACGTTGTGATCTATCAGTTAATAACAGTATGATCTTGGCCCAGGGGTCCCATATTAAGGCAATACATATATCCATAAAGATCCTACGGCCAACGTTGTGAACCACCAGTACACATCAGTATGATCTTGGCCTAGGGGTCCCATATTTAGGCAATACACTGATCCATATAAGTCCTAGGGCCAACGTTATGAACCATCTGTATATAACAGTATGATCTTGGTCCTATTGCCCCATATTAAAGTTCAATTGGAACATTATGATCTATTTGTATAAAACAAATTGGTCTTAGCTCCTAGACTCCCTAGTAAGAAAGTAAAATCCATATATCCAAATCCGGACCATCGTTATGAACCATTTATGTTGTTAATCTGATCTTTTGCAAGTGATCATGTTTAAGGTCTATATTTTATTATGTGTTTGTTTACGTTCACGTCACCAGTTCGAGTCTGTGAAGGACATGCATTTGTGTTTCTTCACCTGCATCACTATCATGTGCCCTTATTTTATAGCATCGGGTCGACTCCCTAGGGGTTTTTAGAATTTTTGTATTTTGCCAAGCATCTGGTAGTCCTTTATATATGTTGGCAGGGCAGTCCTAAAAATTCTATGCTTAATCTTTTTAGGTCAATGATCAGCGCACCTATCCTAACATTAAATTGGCCTCTCACCCAGCGCCACATTTGTCCTCCCTGGTACCTGGTTCCTATTTGTGGCAGGATAGGGGTTTTGTATATTTGTTCCCCCTTTTGTACACTTTCAGGGCTGACAGTTATAATTTCCTCTCTATTTGTAGGGGTGGATATTTTGGTTGTTGGGGGCTGCACCTTGTGTGCAGGGATCTTTTTTTCCAGTCTATTTCTTCTCTCGTCAGTATTTGTGTGATATTTGTAGATTTGAAATATTCTGGGCAGCCCCTGAAACTAGTTGTGTGCTGCCACCACAGTTACAACATTTGTTGTATGGATTTTGGCATTGCTATATCCCCCCCCCCAACCGCATCTACCACATGACTCCCATGCCCCTCTAAGGCTTTTCTTTATGGATGTAAATCCTATTTTAAACATACAAAAAACTAACTACAATAAATCTATAAAACTTTTAAATTTGGTGCATTAAGAAGTATAATAAATATGTTGTAAATAATTACTTAAAAATTCAAAGAGCTTAATTAAAACACAAATATGAATATATTTAAAATTCTAGTTTAAGTAGTGTAGTACTTATATAATGTAAACTGTCTGGTTTTCTCTTTTTGTTAAATGGCTCATCACAGATTTGTTCTTTTACATTTGGCTTGCATGTGAATACCTTGGTCCTGTGCCTTTTCAAATTTTTGTATATGTTGCAATGCTCATAGGACTCTGTCATATATATTCTTTTTACAAAAGAAGTAGGTAGTTAATTTGTTAATTTGATACGAATTTATTGCATCTTTAGTTGGTGTAATAAATGTATTAAATGTAGTAAATATCTAGGTATCCGGATGTGTAAAACATTGTGTATTTAATATCCTCACTAATCAAATTATTTCTGACTTATAAAATACTACCCAGTACACAGACCACTATAGTGAGTTTAACCAAGCGTAGGGTAGTTAATCAAAAGTGTATTAGGTAAATACTGTGACACCCTATTAGATTGCATTCGGTCGATTGCAGATGGTGCGGTTCTTCATTGAACACCTAGTTCAAGTCTAGGATTGACCTGCAAAATTATTATTGTAGTTTAAACAGTTAACTAGTAACTCTAATAGTATAGATAGTGTGACTTTGTCTGTGCAATTGTAGAGTATTGTAGTACTATTCTACCTGTGTTTTGTTATTTTGTACTCTTACCATTACCTGCTTGTTAAGGCTGATAGATGTTTTTGTTATAATTGGCTATAAGTACTAAATCAGAATGTTGTGTTACATGTATGCTATAGCCTTAGCACTGCCAGGCGGCTTAACCCCTTGGTCAGATGCAAAATGTTAACCCCTTTGTCGAATGCTGTGACTAGCAATATGACTGTAAAATGAGGTATAGTTGATCTGCTATTTCACAGATCTTGTCAAGTGGCTTTACTCCCTGGTCAATCGCTGCTACTTTAGCCAATATATCATTAGTATTGTGTTGTTGACAGGTATGTATTCCCCTCCCCCACTGAGAACCCGCTGTCAAGAGGGCTTTCCTCCTGATCTGATGGTAGCCCAGGATCTTGTTACTATAATGTTAGTGCCCACAGTTTGATCTGTCACATAAAATAACTTGTTGTGTTCTACGGTAGCCCAGGAGCTTGTTACTATAATGTTAGTGCCCACAGTTTGATCTGTCACATAAAATAACTTGTTGTGTTCTACAATAGCCCAGGAGCTTGTTACTATAATGTTAGTGCCCACAGTTTGATCTGTCACATAAAATAACTTGTTGTGTTCTACATCTTTTTATAACGCTTATCAGCCTTACCCAACTCTGTTAGATAAATGGCCTGAATAATAATATGAGCAATAATATAGTTGGCCTAACGATCAACTAAATATTTCAACGTGTGTGAGTATGTGTATGAGATGTATGAGGTAATAGTTGGCCAATCGACCAGCTTAATATATGTGTGTGTGTGTATGTATGTGTATTAGATGTATGAGGTAATAGTTGGCCTATCGACCAGCTAAATATATGTTTGTGTGTGTATGTGTATTAGATGTATGAGGTAATAGTTGGCCTATCGACAACTAAGTCTACCCAATCAACAATTATGGTGATAATATGAAACAAGGTAAACAAAACCAAATTCTAGTTTTTAGTAATAAATGTAGGTGTACCGCCTCTACTTATGAACACCATTCTTTTGGAATTTTGAAGATACGCCTATAATCTAAACAGATGGTCAAAAGTGGGTAAAACAGGACAACAATAAATATTTAGTAGTGCAATAAGTCGGAAATTCACGAATAGCATGGGAATGGACTATGAGGGACAATATGTTGCAGTTTTGATGGTGATATTTAGAATACACGATTTCCTGAAAGCAAGACAGAACGCTGTTATTGCTGTTATTGACATATAGCACGGAGACGGCATAAACAGCCTTTGCGTGTAGTAGCCGGATGTGGAATGATGATAAACGGTCTAACGAGAAAGGCGACTCTATAACTAGTTTTGGAAATGCCTATGGGGTGACGTCACCTACTTTAAAATGCGATCGTATTTTTAAACGGAAATTATTGTTCTATTTTAGCTGTTAAATATTTAACACATTGTTACATTTATACTGAAGTGTTCTGCTTCTTGTGTAGTGTCATTTAAAGAACTACCACATAAGCAAAAATAAACATAGAAGCTATAAAAGTAACAGGTAAAATTTTACGCATATCGATAATCTAATTCTTATTTTCAAATTGCAGGAGTGCACTGTTAGAGGGGGTTTTGTCCCCCGCCCTCAGTCGGCCCAATTTTTCTCTACTATATTTATTGAGAACTGGCATGATCACACACATTTTGTTCTTGTCACCAATATACCCCATTATATTTTGATACTTGTATTACTTGCACAAGTAGAGACGTTATCTGTTTTACACATTATTTATTGATCAACAATACAAAGTACATGGTAATAAATACACAATAGCAGTTTTAAAACAACGAAGCCAACTAACTTTATTTCTGTTGGTATCTTTCAAACAACAACATCAAGGTCTCAATACATAATATCATTCTTCCGCACTGCTAATAGTTAAGAATACACAAAATATAATGTTATTTCTGTCTCCTATCAACCCCCCCCCCCCCCCCACTCACGCCCCACCCCCCCCCCCCCACCCCAAACAAAAACAAAGCTGCACTCAAAAAATACTCCACTTTCAGCGACGAAAGCCAAACAACTTTGAAAAGAAATTGGCGTCATCCTTCTGCAGATCCTCAAAAGACAGCCTCTGGCCTCTCTACCATGTTGGACCTGTCAGGGAGGGAAGGCTGGTCGCCTCGAGAGCTTGATGGTGTCACCCTTGGGTCAGTGCTAGACCCAGATCCTGTTATAAGAAATATTCATCATCAGCAAAAATATCAATCACCATGACTCTCATCATTTAACTAAGATTTTTAATTTAATCTATTGTTCGTCCTTTGTTACATCCCATATACATAATTTTGGTCATATTGGCAACTTCTAGCTAATTATTGGTGAAGTCACCACCAGACCTATGATTAGGTAGAACCACTGGCGCAACACATGTAAGCTGGAAAACTCCCCCACATGAAAGTTCTTGCTGCGACCGGGAATCGAACCCACGCGTTGCCGGAGAGTTACAAGTCAGTGGCTCTAACCTATTGGCCTCGGGCTTAAATTCTCTCAGGAAAATGATTTTGATTTCAATTTTATCCTACTCCCCCACCTACCTATAGTAGGTTGATCACATGTGGTGATGGTGGTAATCACTCCCTGAGGATCCGCGCGACTCACTGGGGTGCAGGTTCGACCATGGATCTATCAGCATGCCGTAGTGTTCTTATCGACTCTCCACTGAACAGAGAAATGCAATAAAATTTACATTGTCAATCTACCTTAAAAATAACATTCTTCAGAATAAAAGAAAATATTAATATCTTAATAAGTAAATGTTCCATGAGGAATAATCAGAAGAAGAAAAAAGTCAGCATTTCAAAATGGCATGGATACCTGCAATTTAGGTACGTATGTTTTATTTAAGACATATACTCCTAAGATTTATGGCTTTCCCTCAGTCACCGTGGCAACCAACAACAAAATTCACCTCTTCATCTTCCTCTTCATCCACAATGTACAGTGCTGGATTGAAGAATGGATCTGTAAGAAAATAGCTTTTACGTTTTAACTTATAACACATGAAAACCCTGTTTAATAACAGCTCTGGAAGCACAGTAAGTAGAAGGTTCTAGGCGCTTTAAGCTCTTTTTCTAGCAGATGTTCCACACAATTCTTTTGAAAGTTTAAATTGTAGATCTTGTATAGATTTGTGTTCAGGTGAGCTAAAACAATCAAAGTAAATACATGATACATGTTAGTATCTCTATCAAACACAGGTTTTACATTCTACATTCAAATAAATAAACATAAGTACTATAGTATACAAGAAAAGTCGTTGATGCGAAGCATAAAAGGCGATGCAAAAAGTGGAAGAGGTAAATAGAATAAAGCAATAAGTGAGCAAGTAACAAAGACATTTGAAACGTTAGGGTTTTTATTTGAAAGTTCTCAGTATATATAAATCCCGAGAAAAAGTATGTATAACTTATAATCATGAGGCCATATAATGGTTTAAAACAAAATAAAACGCAAAAATCTGACACCATTTAAGGGGTTTGCATATGTAACATATGTTAAAAAAAAAGTTGCAAATTTATAATAATTGACTATAAAACTAAAGTGTACAAGCAGAAAGTGCACATGTGCAGCAGCTTCATATTTCACAAATAAGTATTGTTCAGATAGAATTTTTCTCGAACGTAGTATGTTGTTTCTTTCTCAGTATCATATTGGTTATTTTCAAAGTTACTTTCAAAGCTACAGACACACAAAAATAAATAAATATGAAAAATAATAACTAAAATAGAACACCGTTTAACGAATTCGGACCCGTATTTTATTAGATACTTTTGTTTTAAAACGTCAGCAAAACAAATTTTTCTATACATGTGCCAATTTCAGTGAGCATTCCATATATAGGCATCGCGCTCCAGCGCGTCGCCAAATTATTAAAACATCTAGTTTAAGCTATGTTCTAGAAACAATTCCCAATTCCAATAACAATAATTGGTATCATGTTTTAAATGGTTAATCAGCATAAAGGCCCCATTCAGGAAGGAATGATTTATTCACATATAAACAAAACAACGCTTTTCTTGAGTTTTCGCCAAAACGTTCATTAAATCTATCGAAAACGTATCGCATTTAGTCCCCCGATTACGTCAGAGTTGGTTTGAAGCGAGTTGTCTCGCATTCGCTGAATCCACCGTGCTATTTTCGTGGAATAATTATTTGTACATGGAAATTAGACACTATGTTAAGATTAGAGCTGTATTTTTTATATTTATTTATGGATGACAAGCAGTTATCGACACCATGGGTAACATGGGCGTACAATAATTTGTACGTTCAAACATTGGTTAAAATTATACCGGCTTAAGAAATCCAACAATTAACATATATTAATCTATATACAGTACATGCAAATTCCCAATATTATAAAAAAAAATCGAGCCTGTCGTAATTTTTATTTTAATTTTTGTTATATATAACAGAGAATAGGAAAGACTGGTTAACATGTGGACAATGAGACCAATAATTTATTTCCGTGGTCTTGTGTATATAATTATAGTTACTACATATATTGTTATCCTCCACAAGCACCATAGAAACAGAGCTGTAAGAGTTCCATTAAAACAGCAAGAAGATCAAACAAAAAGAAGGGAATGAATAGACATATATCTACCCATGGTTGTCAATTACAAAGGTCTTCACCCATTCTATATAGAGTAAGATTATTTTTTAAGTATTTTATTTATTTTAAAAGAAGAAATGTAGAGATTACTGGCAGGTATTTGAAGTACTATTAAATATTTATAAATATATTTAATCTTATTAAATGTATGGACAGGCCCGTGTCCCTCCGAGGTACTGTTAGGCGATAATATTATGATGCGGGAGAATAGATTTGGCATTATTCCCCACTAGATGCATCAGCTGTCCGACGAACCCCGTGCGGCGCCCCGCTCCTGATCAGAATCTACAGGCCGACCTATCTATACATAGCGCGTGACGTCACTACGTTAAAGTCATTTTGACCGTGGGTTGACGCAACGCAGGCCGACAGCATGGTAAAAGTAGCCTCTAAACCATACAACTTACAATCTCCTCACAGCGATTACGTCACGCGTTGCTACTTAAATCTCTGCCCCCAGCAAAGATCACGTGACGATAGAGTATCACGTGAAGTAAACATGGCGGCCTCCACAAACTTTAAAATATGACTTTCATAATTTCGTATTTTTTCATATTTTAAGTTACTTTTTATTTTTAATATGATAAATTAATATTTTTAAAGGAAAGATACTATGTTTTGAGGAGATAAGTCCAGAAAAAATAAAAATAAAAAAAAACTGTCCGCCTGTATTTGGGCGAAAAAACTTGCTGGTGGCAGTGATATAATGTACTGTCAAGGGAAGTAATCACTGCGGGGAGTTTGATACAACTTAATGTTGAGTTAACTTACAGGCGCGTAGCTGCCTTTACGCCAAAAAGCCCGGGCTTGCACATTATTTTCCCGATTTGACTTTTCTTTAAATCAATAATTAGTTTTTCTGTATATTATACACGATAATAATGTAGATCTATAGAAGTTAACACGACCCATGATTTAAGCTGATTCAATAACATGACACTCTAAGCCGTAAACTGTATGCGATCATAAACATGACGTCACTACTAGTATGTCATCCGCTGTATAGTAGTGACGTCATGTTTTCAATTTTTTAATAATTCATGGTGGTCGGTCGGGCCGGACTCTTATAAAAATGAAGTAAACAAAACATATGACACTGGACAAGATGTTCAAGCGGATGTCAGAAACCGGGACAGCGACTTCGTGCCCAGAAACAACCGGCGCGGCACCTTCGGAGCATGCAAACAGCATGGACATAGATCTATCTGGCAAAGAATCTGACAATATCAAACCTGTACAGGCTCAGTCAGTTAAGTCTACAATCAGTGGTCCTTCATATCCTGATATAGCTACTGTGGCACGTGGAGAACTTGAAGCAGAGTGGAAATTGTCGATTTTGAAAGACGCATGGACTGACTGCCATCTGTTCAATTTCCACTCAAGGTACGTTTTGTTGTCTTCTTTCGAATGCATTACAGACAACACGTAGATCTATTTTCACAAAATCAAGGCGCATATCTCCGTAAATATTAACTGTGGCTGGATGAAACTACCCAGGTGCACAAGTCCCTAAAGGTTCAAGTTTGTAGTAAAAATGCTTTTAGAGTTATGCGCGACACAAACATTTCGGGACGGACGTACTTTCAGAGCTACATTATAAATGGGGTTTGACTTTCCTTTTGTTCAAAGCAGTGTGAATTATTTTGTTCAAATGTAGCTCTGGTGTGTGCGGACATACGCACGCATGGACGGACAGACAGACGGACAAAGGCTATTCTATATGCCCCCCTCTTTTAGTGGTGGGGGGCATAATAAACATCAGAACATATATTTTCGATTAGTATTTTTGGAGATTGCTTTTTTTCCAATATCCAGGTCAGCTAATCTAACCCTTTCCTCCACAAGCTATTTTAGACTAATCCACAAGAAAAGAATCTGATGAAAATTGGGAAAATCTAGGCAAAAGAAAAATGCCATTTTTGAATTATATTGAAATCATTGTAGGAAATGGAGCATTAGCTCGGTAATAGCCATCAGTTACAGGGGCGCTAAAATGCGCTTGTGTGGAGTAAAGGGTTAATTGTTGTTTTCCTCTTTTGCAGAAGCATCCATGGGAAAATGAGAAAGCTGTCATCAAGCTGGTTGATAGACCACCCCTGGCTCAGATACTCGATTTCTACAGATGCCTTATTCTGCGCGCCCTGTTTCGTATTCGGGCGGAAAGATGCGAAGGAGAAAACTTTCATTAGTACACCAGTGAAGGATTGGTCCAACCTAGCTAGTTACGTCAAGCGGCACGAAATAGCAGAGTCAAACCACCACAATGTTACAGCTATGGCAGAACACTTTCTTGATATACAATCAGGTAAGATGGAACCAATCACAAGTTCTGTATCTGACAGTCACAAACGACTAGTGGAGCAGAACCGCCATATTCTCAAGAAAATTATAGAAGTGATCGTCCTTTGTGGTAAGCAAAATATTGCTGTCAGAGGTAACACCGAAGAACGAAGCAGTTTTCTAGCCATACTGTATTCAAAGGCAACAAATGACCCTATCCTAGCCCAGCATCTTAATGTTCCAGAAAATCGTAGGGCAACGTACACATCGCCCGACATACAAAACGAACTGATCTGTCTGTGTGCTGAGCAGATACAGAACGAAATTGTGCAGGCTTGCAATGATGCAGTTTGTTTCGCTCTTATTGCCGATGAATCAACCGACAAGTCGACAAAAGAACAGGTGTCCGTGTGTCTGCGATTTGTCCACGTGGAAGCGGTTCCCAGCAGTTCAGAGTCCGTGAAGATTTTCTTGGGTTTGTTCAAGCACGTAGAACAACTGGCGAGGTATTGGCAGAACTACTCTTGACCTCACTTGAAAGTCACGGAATCCAAGTCGATAAGATGCGGTCTTAGGCTTATGATGGTGCCGCAAATATGTCCGGTAAACACAGGGGCGTGCAGGCACGAATTCGTCAACGTATTCCGTCTGCGCTCTATGTACACTGTAGAGCCCACTGCCTCAATCTAGCAGTCATGCATAGCAGTAAGGACCCGTGCATTAGGTCAGTGATGACGACTGTTCAAGAGGTAGGGTTTGCCTTCGACTATTCAGCAAAAAGACTTGCCTTCTTTGCTGATGAACTTGCTGCTAACGATGACGCACAGGAGAAGCTGAAAAAACGCACCAAACTCAGAACCCTATGTGAGACTAGGTGGACAAGCCGGGCCGATGCACTCACAACTTTCAAGTCCGCATACAGCGTTGTGGTTCATGCCCTGGAGCAACTACAGGAGGACGGCGATGACAAGGCAGGCCAACACTTTGCGTCAATCATGAAGTTTGACTTCATAATCGGACTTGTTGTTGCTGAACATGTGATGCAAAGTACAGTCCCTCTGTCTTATCTCCTCCAGGCAGTCGACTGTGATTTACTTGAGGCCACACGAGAAAGCCAGACCCTCATCCGCCAGTTCCAAAACGAAAGGGCAGACCCTAATGTTTGGGAAGCATTGTTTCAATGCGCCAAAGATATTGGAGCAGAATTTGAGCTTGAACCTTCAATGCCCCGTCTGGCTCAACGCCAACGAAACCGAGCAAATCCACCGGCCAATGACCCACAACAGTATTGGCAGCGAGCTCTCTACTTCCCTTTCTTGGACCATTTGTGTCAAGAACTTAGCGACAGATTGCTTGTGGCTGAGGAAAGATTCCGTGCACAGTACTTGATTCCATCCAAGTTGAACCTTTGCACAGAAGAAATGGTAGATCTCATTTTTGCGGGGTATTTGGTGGACCTACCGCAAGGAAACCAGTCCTTCCATAACGAAGTTAGGCGATGGAAGGCTAGATGGCAGTTGATGGATGAAAATGACAAACAAAGCAAATTGGGTGAAACTGTTGCATCCATCAATCCTGATCTTTACCCGGGAATTTATACCGTACTCACCATTCTTCTGACCATGCCGGCATCATCTGCTACTGCTGAACGGAGCTTTAGCGTTATGCGCAGGGTGAAAAGCTACCTGAGGTCAACCATGCGTACAGAGCGCATGACAGGACTAGCGCTGATGCATGTGTATCGGGATGTGAACATTGACATTGACCAAGTAGTGATGAAATTCGCTGGAAGCAAAAGCCGAAGATTGGACTTTGTTTAATTAATTCGTTCAAAAATAAATAAATCACACGTTAACACACAATTTTGTTTCAGTATTTTAATGCAGTTAAACAGTTCAAAAAGGCGTCAGATGTCACCATTTACATTCTAAGGTTTCAAAATTTTCGGGGGGGGGGGGGGGGGGGGGGGGCATGCCCCCAAACCCCCCTAGCGTGTCAATTAGGCTTGCACATTGCTTTTGGCTCAGCTACGGGCCTGACTTAACACCTTCATATATTCTAATAATAATCGTGGTGTAACTATCATAAAGCATAAAAATAATGATTACTATGTATATGAGAAATTGTTTAGTACAATTGATGCTATGTTAATTGCCCTGAGATATTTTAAGGATAATCAACTTCCTTTCACGATGTTTCGCCATTTTGCAGAGGCCATGTGTTGCCGAGCTGGATTAAATTCTTTTTAAAACACATGTAGATTGTTCTAACCTTGTTTAGAGATTTCGCACGGATTTAGCGTGTGGTCTGTTACTATGACCAGGTGCCTTTTTAATGAATGAAAGTTAAGTGTCCTAGTTTTTACAGATTACGTATGGTCATTTTAACGACCTTCACCTTTTCCACCCCACATCTCTCACACTATTCGAGGAGGATGCAGGTAAGTAGAGTTTATTCTATTAAATTGTTTACTTTGAATATAACATATAATTTAGGATATATATATATAACATAGGTACATTAATACAAGAGATAAAATAACCAACTCATATTATATTAGCAATGATATGTATTTTGTTTGATTTATTATTTGTAGGATACAACCTTTGCTCCCTGTTCAGGTTGGAGTACTTATTCAAATTGACACATATTTCAATTAATTATAGATAATTAAACAGCATGTAATATCAGTATTGTAGTAAAATATATAATCCGCTTATATTAGTTATAATCATCAATAATAGACAGTAAATATTCTAGTGGGTCGTAAAAGGATTTCTGACTAAACGCTTCTTTGGTAGAACCAGCGTCTTTGTTTTAAATCTTGAGATTGTTCACATGAACGGGATTTGTGGCTAATTTATTTAGTCGATGGCTCACTCAACAGATCTTAAAATGTATTTTCAGAAATATATGATATATATAAGATAGAATAGACGGGTTAATATATGCACTTTATGTTTTTATTATACCATTTATTATCTTTTACCTGTCTGTGTACACCTCGGAGCAGAGTAGACGAGTTTTATAACAGATAAAGACAACACAATAGAGAGTAAAAGGAAACAGAGCCGAGAATTTAACCATATTTGACAACTGCATAAAGCAGAGGTAGTCATCGGCCCTGAGAAGGAAGTATTTTAAGGGATGGTGCTTTCCGTGTGGAAATTTATTTTTAGGTTGGGTATCTATGTTTCCGTATTGTTGAGATTAGTTGCCATGGACTAAATTATGACACTGTCATTTTCCATATACTTTCAAAGGCACCTGGTAATCATCGGATGGTGAACCAGGTTGTTCAATGGATCCATGAAGAGGATAACTTAACCAGGTCCCCTAGAATCCCTCCCTATCATGCCTCATCTGTTCTTGTGTCCCGGTATATACCGGTACACACTTTGTGGCCTATCAACTTCCCACAGCCCTGGATCTACATGGTATATGTACATGGCCGAGAGATTGTTCTGGCAAGCCGGGGCATTAATTTATGGTTCTAAAATACATAGGTACAGCGTGTCTATCAGACCCTACCAACTCCACCCATCAACATGGTCATGGGTCGATCCGGGCAAGCCAGGCATCCATATGATCTTTGATGTATTATAAATTAAATGAGTATATAGTTTTCCTATCAGGATCCCTACTAATGCAGATTATGACAAATAAAACCATTTTTAAGGTAGATTCAGGTAAATCAAGGTGGATTCTGGTGGATCCGGTATCTTTGGTGGATTCGGGTATGTTGTGTCGCCCCATACAAACTTTCAACGGCCCCGCCGGGCAACCATATGATGTTTGATGTATTATTACTTACATTACTATATAGTTTTCCTATCAGGACCTACCAACTTCCACGTGCCAAGTCCCCACCTTATGGTTGGAGCCAGGTACGTGCCTGATCCGGGCAAGCCAGGTTAACTATTTAAATTTGCAAATCATGCACAAGTTGTTATACACTTTAAAATGAAGTTTGGTATAGATGGGGTTTACCACTGTAGCCCTTATTGGATGAACCAGCACTTTATATTTGTGTTATTAATGAAAGAGGGCTGGTTCCTCAGTTCGATTCTGAGAGGGGCTGGTGAAATATCCTTTTTATACTAAAGTTATATTAAAATAATTTCCTTTAGTAGCATCATATTGGGTGTTTTATTTAGAATATTTATGTTTAAAGACATTATTTTATCATATATTAGAATATTTGATTATATGATGAGGCATGTTTGAGAGGTGATTGGACGTTGTTGGGGATTTTTTTCTTCTATATTTTAGTTGACACCTGGGTGTTGTGAATAAATTCACCCAGAGCCTTTAATATGATTTGTTTCTGATTTTTTTTGCAGGTAAATGATATTTTATTTAGTAAGTGTAACAATTTCCGAAAAACAAAGTTTGTTCTAATTTTATCCTCTCCCCCCTGTGATCATCATCTTGTAGTAGCAGGTGTCCATCGTCACTCCTAACTCCACACGTGGAGCAGTTCGGAGGAAGGATTAGTATATTAACTGTATATATTATCCTTTATTGCCATGTAGAAGAGTTGTGCCCAATCTTAGTCTAGTTATGCATCGTTAAATCCGAAAGACCAGTAGCAATAGCTCAGGTGGTAGAGCATCTGTTTGCGGAATGGGAGGTCGCTGGTTTAAACCCCGGCCGGGTCAAACCAAAGACTTTAAAGTTGGTAGCAGTTGCTTCCCTCTAAACGCTCGGGGATAAGGGGACAGCATTGTCGCTGTCAGCATAATGAATCAGCCGGGTTCATCCTCTGGGCACCTCATAAGTGCCCCTGTGCTATAATGATAGAAAATTCGCTGCACAGTATCGGCAAAAATACCGGCAAATCTATGTCGGAATAAATGGTCGGGCATTTTAGTGATGACCTTCCTTCATTTACTTTTTCATTAATGATTTTGCAGTGCTTTTTGTCTTGTGTGACGGGTCACCTGCTGTTGGCTTAGCCCGGCCTTTGCAGCTTCGTCAGCCCTTTCATTACATGAGATACATGTACCTATCTGGTCACCATATTAAAGTGACTATATTTCTCCAAACACTAGTTTACTAAATGTTTGATTTGATTAAGCAGGTCAGGTCTAGATCTGATATTGTTGTTTTCTATTTAAGTTAAAGAGCATAATGAGCCCGGGAGTACATTTGTATAACAGATCTTGCTTTTTCTTGTTCTTTTACCCAGCTCAATGCTTGCAGATGGCATTTCATTTCCACTGTACAGTAGGAAGTTTTGTCTGTTATTCTTTCCAAAAAAGCTAAATCTTTCTGTCCAAATGTTCCAGTCTTAATGCCTTGATTTTGTTGGGCATTCATTTTTGTTGAACAGTTTGGTAAAACTTAAATTGATCTAGGGCTTTTTTCAGGGTCCACGAGTCTACCTCAGTGGGGAGGGGTAGCAAAGGATTTTTTAAGATTCTGTCCCCGGGTTTTTAGCTCACCTGAGCACAACGTGCTCAAGGGGAGCTTTTGTGATACCGCTTCGTTCGGCGTCCGGCGTCAACATTTACCTTGTGAACACACTAGAAGCCACAATTTTTATCCAATCTTCCTCAAACTTGGTCAGAATGTTTGTCTGCATGAAATCTTGGACGAGTTCATTATTTGGTCACCTGGGGTCAAAAAGTAGGTCACGAGATCAAATTTTAGGAAAAAATTGTGAACACACTAGAGACCACATTTATTGCCCAATCTTCACCAAACTTGGTCAGAATGTTTATCTACATGAAATCTTGGGTAAGTTCGTAACTGGGTCACGTGGGGTCAAAAAGTAGGTCACTAGGTCAAATCCTAGAAAAAGCTTGTGAACACACTAGAGGCCACGTTTATAGCCCAATCTTCACCAAACTTGGTCAGAATGTTTGTCTGCATGAAATCTTGGATAAGTTCGTAACTGGGTCAGGTGGGGTCAAAAAGTAGGTCACTAGGTCAAATCCTAGAAAAAGCTTGTGAACACACTAGAGGCCACATTTATAGCCCAATCTTCACCAAACTTGGTCAGAATGTTTGTCATCATGAAATCTTGGGTAAGTTCGTAACTGGGTCACGTGGGGTCAAAAAGTAGGTCACTAGGTCAAATCCTAGAAAAAGCTTGTGAACACACTAGAGGCCACATTTATAGCCCAATCTTCACCAAACTTGGTCAGAATGTTTGTCTGCATGAAATCTTGGATGAGTTCGTAACTGGGTCACGTGAGGTCAAAAAGTAGGTCACTAGGTCAAATCTTAGAAAAAGCTTGTGAACACACTTAAGAGGCTACATTGATGGCCCAGTCTTCACCAAACTTGACCATCATGTTTGCCATTATGAAATCTTATATATGTTATGAAGTGAGTCATGTGGATTCAGTAGGTTACTTGGTAAAATTCTAGAAAATGTTATCAACCCAGTGGCCACACTAATGGTCCAATCTTCACCAAAGATTTCTGCAGTAAACAACTCTTAATTACTTAATGCCAGATTTGAGCCTACGTAAAGCCTGTGTCATCAGGTGAGCGATTAAGGGCCATCATGGCCCTCTTGTTGTAATAATATACGGCGGCGAATATTTTATTCACAGGGTTTGCCACGGGCCTTGGCCTAATATCTTACTGATTGATCATCTCTCGGCAGACTAACTGGGGGGGGGGGGGGTGTCTCGCCCTCTTGCTCCAAAATACTTATGGGTGTGGATTTGAGAGGCCATAGAGTTATCCTGACAGCTTGATTTTGTAGGCAATCTTTCTTTTTATACGTCCGTCGAAGGTCACACAATAGGGCAATGAGTAAAGAATATGCCATACACAATGCTGCAATGACGTTATCATTTCATATTCATTGTTGAAATGACGTTATTATGCCAAACACATTTGCTGCCATGAGGTTATCATGCCATAAACATTGCTGCCATGACGTTATCATGCCCTATTCATTGCTGTCATGACGTCATGCCAAACCCATTGATGCCATGAGGTTATTATGTCATATACATTGCTGCCATGACTTTATTATGTCCTATACATTGCTGCCATTACGGTATGATGCCCATTTCATTGCTGCCATGATGCTATTATGCCATACACATTGCATCCATGAATTTATTATGCCCTATACATTGCTGCCAACCGGACCTGGTAGCGCAATTGGTAGAGCGTTGGCTGCAGGTACGGGAGGCTCCGGGTTCGATCCCGGGCCGCGACATACCAAAGTCGTTAAAATGGTAGTGGTATAGCTCCCTTGCTAACGCTCAAGCAAAATTAATATAAGGGTAGTTCCACGACTGGTTAGGCCCGGTGTCAGGATAATGTGACTAGGTGTGGTATCATGCAAGGTGTTCACGGCATGCTATACACAGTGAAGGCAGCACTATATCTTCTTCAAGTGGACACCGTCTCCAGATAACTGAAATACTGTTGGTGGGACGATAAACCCAATAAACAAAACAAACAAACAAACATTGCTGCCATTACGTTATTATGCCCTATACATTGCTGCCATGATGTTATAACGCCATATTCATTGGTGTCGTGACGTTATTATGAAATACACATTGCTGCCATGAATACATCATGCCACACCCACTGATGCCATGGCGGTATTATATCATATACATTGCTGCCATGACGTTATTATGCCATACACATTACTTCCATAACGTTAGTATGTTCTATACATTGCTGCCATGACGTTATTATGCCCTATACATTGCTGACAGGACGGCATTATGCTATACACATTGCTGCCATGATATTATTATGCCATATACATTGCTGCCATAACGTTATAGTCCTCATTACATTGCTGCCATGACCGTATTATGTCATATACGTTGCTGCCATGACGTTGCTATGCTATGCACCTTGCTGCAATGACGTTGCTATGCCATACAAATTGCTGCCATGACGGTATTATGCTATACACATTACTGCCATGACGTTATTTTGCCCTGTACATTGCTGCCATGACGTTATTATGAACTTTACAATGATGCCATCACGTTATTATGCCATAGACAATTCTGTCGTGACGTTGTTATGGCATACACATTGCTGCCTTGACGGTATTATGCCCTTTACATTGCTGTCATGATGTTATTAGGCCAAATACATTGCCACCATGACGTTTTATGCCCTATACATCGCTGTAATGACGTTATTTGCCCTATGCATTGCTGCCATGACGTTATTATGCCCTATACATTGCTGCCATGACGTTATTATGCCCTATACATTGCTGCCATGACGTAATTTTGCCCTATACATTGCTGTCTTGATGTTATTATGCCCTACACATTCCTGTCATGACGTTATGCCCTATTCATTGATGCAATGATGCTATTATGCCATACACATTACTGCCATGAATTTATTATGCCACACCCATTGCTGCCATGACGGTATTATGGCATATACATTGCTGCCATGACGTTTCTATGCCAAACACATTGCTGCCATGATGTTATTATGCTATACACATTGCTGCCATTACGTTATTATGCCATATGCATTGCTGCCAAGACGCAGATTTAGGCCCTACACGGAACCTTAACATAGCATTCAAATAGACGCGAGAGCGGCCTCTAGGACCGGAAGCAGAAGTTCTAGCCTGAAACGGTTTTCGGTGCCAGGTTGTGCTACATGGGCCCTAGGACCGAGCCAAGTTTCAGCTCCCGGTGGCCAAAAAAGGGGCCAAAATCGCGCAGATGTATGCCCTATGCGGAACCCTAACATATCATTCCTGTAGACACGTGGGCGGCCTCTTGGACCGGAACCGGAAGTCGTAGGCTAAAACGGTTTTCCCCGCCAGGTTGTGCCACATAGGCTCTAGGTCCTTGCCAAGTTTCAGCTCCTGGGGGGTCGGGGGTGGGGCGAAATGGCGCAGATTAAGGACCTATGCGGGACCCTAACATAGCATTACAATATACGTGTGGGTGGCCTCTAGGACCGGAGCCGGAAGTCTTAGGCCGAAACGGTTTTCGGTGTCAGGTTGTGCCACATGGGCCCTTGGACCGTGCCAAGTTTTAGCTCCCGGTGGCCAAAAAATGGGGCCAAAATGGCCCAGATTTATGCCCTATGCGGAACACTTACAATGCATTCCTATAGACGCGTGGGCGGCCTCTAGGACCGGAACCGGAAGTCTTAGGCCGAAACGGTTTTTGGTGCAAAGTGGTGCCACATAGGCTCTAGGTCCGTGCTAAGTTTCAGCTCCTGAGGGCCAAAATGGCGCAGTTTCAAGCCCTATGAGGAACACTTACAATGCATTCCTATAGACGCGTGGGCCTCTAGGACCGGAACCGGAAGTCTTAGGCCGAAACGTTTTTCGGTGCCAGGTTGTGCCACAAAGGCCCTAGGTACGTTTTTCCGTACCAAGTTTCAGCTCCCGGGGGCCAAAATGGCGCAGATTTATGTCTTCCTCCACCCAAAATATCTGTACGTAGCTATCATGCCCATGACTGATCGATGCGTTAAATTAAGAAAAAAAAAAACGATATCTAAGTAAAAAGGTAAAAAGATAATCATCGAAAAATGATTCTAGATCCATAATGGATACAAAATACAGATTTGTAAAACAAATATCAAACGAAGTGTTGATCTTACGCCTTGTTTTCCTGGAGTGGAGTTTATAACTATATCTTTCCTTTATGTATATTTGTATCCACCGAGGGGGTAAAATACATAAAATTAAATATAAAACCGGTTTCTCTAGTTACCACTTACATTAATGTAAACTACCTATAAAGTAAGCAAACACATATTAACATTTTGGAATCCTTAAATATTAAGCTATTTAAAACATTACTCTCGGGGGTGGTAACCCCGACCCTGTAAATCTCGCGCTTATTAACGCGGGATTTGATAATTTCGAAATATTTAAATAATAGCTATTATATAAATTGTTATTATAGTGTGCCTATTTTTAAATTTTAACCTTTACATTATGTTGTGATTTTTATAACAGTAATGTTATTTAAATTAATATTTACAATACTGTTTTTACCCTAGCAGTATTTAGTGGCAAATATCGCTAGGGTTAGTTAAAGTAAACTGATAGTTTTTTTCTGGTTTTGAGGTTATGGGGATTTCACTGACAAAATGACCAAAAGCATACATTAAATAGTTTATTATGTATATACAGATATAGAGATATTAGATTAGCTACTTAAATAAGAGGAAACTAAGCAAACACAAATATATATTGGCATCTCTATCAAACACATTTAATTTTACATTTAATACACATACACAAGTACAGCTATTATTATAGTCTATTCGATGTACCAATCAACTCAAACATTTACTAGTTTAAGCTATATCCTAACAACAATTAATAATTCAAAAAAGAAACATTGGTATCACTGATAAATAACGCTTCTCTTGAGTTTTCGCCCAAACTTCATACATCATATATATGGAAAACGTATCGCAATTGGACCCCGATGCACGTATGCGGCATTCTAATAGCAAATATATGCAACCGAACATGTTTATTCTTATTTGCTGAAAGCCTTTTGGGCGTAATTAAAGAAAAAAGTCATTTATTTGTGTATAGTCGACATCAGATTCGATTGTAATTAGTTTAAGCAACGCAAACACAAACTATTATACATTTAAACAGCCTTTTCTCGAATACATATAATGTTTATACTTCTTGCATAAACTGAACAATCATTGATCTTAAACGTGTACATTTGGCTTGATAGTGACGGAATATTAAAAAAAAAGAACAACAAAAACAACATGTAGTACGAATCATGTACACATACACTGTATGTTAAACAATGTCCATGCCGCTTTAAACACGTTCTGTTCTTAAAAAAACACAATAAATACAATATACAATTATCAATTATGAATACATCTTCAATGACTCATTTGTTCATCGAATAGATAACTGACAAACTGGATAAAAAGGTGCAATATCTTTTTTGTAATTTTATCAATATTTCTAATCCAGGATCGATTTTTATTTTTTGGGGTGGGGGGGGGGGGGGGGGGTGGTGGATACGAATAGAACTTATAAATATATTACATCAAATAACTTTTAACGGCTGGTAAAATTTTATCGGATGTGATCCCGATTTGCATCAGAGCACATATCCGGCATCCCAGAAATTATTTTTACATGGTAGCCTGTCCCGGAGCACCATAACAGCAAATGTGTTCAAAGCAACCTTCAAATAAATCATTTATGGTATCTAAGTGTCATTCAATGTCATCTATACGTAACGTATGGCAATGGCGTGTAAATAAATCCATAAGGTTGCAGTGAAGCCGTTTAAACATTGGAAGAACAGTTCACTCCCGCTAAGGGTAAAATCCTAGATCCACTCTTGGAATCAAGCACAATTTGGGATATGGAATGACAGGTAAACCGGTATTGTTACATATACGCAGAGATTCCTGCATAAACATCGATTATGGGATCAACAGTTACCAGAAAAATAGAGACATATATTCCTTGCAAATTATAATGATATGAAATGTTAATAAATCTTTAACTGTAACATTATTGACATTTTTTGCTTGGGATCTTTTGGAAAACACACCTAAATCAGTCTTTCTCTTTGCAAAAACTGATTTGTTATAGTGTTATACTCAATTCCGCGTAAATAAATTGTCCTAGTCATTTTTCATGCAATACCAAATCCTTATTTACATGACTGAATACATGATCAATTTCGATTCGTCCCCTCTCTTTAGAAGCTTTGAATAAATATATCTTCTTTAACTTGTGTCAGTTCTATCTGTTTCTTTATTGTACAACATCATCACTGACATTTGATTTGCTGCAGATAAAACAAATGAACAAATTTTTACTAGAACCACACATCTCGAAACTATTCATTTTTTGTAAAGTCTATAAACATTTTATAATAACTAGATGTTATACACTATGTACTAAAATTGACGCCTTGCTGGTCACGGCTACAATTGTTTAAACATGATAACAATGAAAATCGATTGACGATTGTTTATATAACAACTGCTGGATTTTATTGCATCTATGTATATACCGCCACACGAATGATGAATTAAACAAAAATACTAATAGCAGTATGAAATGTTTTAAAATTGATTAATGCCAAATAATTAAACACTGCAGAAATGTATTGATTGCATCTTTTTGTTGATTTTGCGGGAAAAAGTAGTATCCGCGTGTGATGACGTCAAACTGTTATGCTTAATGACGTCATTATTTTGATGCTGATGTAAAATATACAAACATGGCGAACTGAGATGAAAACATCAAACTGAATTGAAATAAACTTTAATTATAGGAACGTTTGTACAAAATATTTAATGAAAGTACAACAATACATCAGCTACATACTTATCTGTAACATTTACAGAAGAACAGAGTTTTAAACACACGTTTTAATTTCATTTTATTCCTAAACAAAATGTCGATCGAAGTTTGTTTTGCTAAAATGTTGATTTAATTCACTTTTATAACGAGTCACTAATTCACAAAATGTCACAATCAGCAACAAAAGGAGAAACACAAATGGAAAACAAAATGTCCGGCAATAATTAATATAAACTTTACTTCCATTCCACCATCAGAAGCTGATCACTCCCACCACCGACATACAAGGAACTCCTGTTCACATCATAACTGAGGCAGAATGGATACCACGTGATTCCATCTTCCTTGGACAATATTTGACCTACCACGTGACCATCCTCGGTCACCTTGACTACGTTGTGTGAGTCCGCCCCACACACAAACACGTGACCGTGATGGTCAGAGGTCACACCACAGGCACCAGACTGTCCGAGATCCTGAAGGGAGAGACAGAATATCCGCCTCCCGTCCGTGCCGACACATACAAGACCTCTCCAGTAGTCAGCCACATAGAGTCGGTCGCCGGAACTGTTCACGGCGATGAGTCGGATGTAAGAGAACAGTTTCCGGCCGTCGGTGTCCATGGAGATCTCCCTCAGCTTCCTGCCACTCCCCACATCGTGTACATACAAGATGGTACCACACCACCCAGCACAGTACAGCAGTCCGCCATGACAAGCGATCCAGCCGGTCCCATGTCCCAACTCGACGGTTCGTGTCTTGGTCAGACTGACTGTGTTGTACACGTGGACTTGGGTAGAACCAACGAAGGCAACCTGGAAATACAGAAATGTAGACCAGAGTAAAACATTGTAAATGTACAGATTGTGTTGGTGACACAATACACGTCAGCGTCCATAGTCGTAAATGATGCAACCTGAAAATAGAGGGAGAGGAAACAGAACATTAATAAAGTCTTTGGCCCGTATACACCAACCATTCTTTAGTAAGAATTGGTAAAGTCATGGATTTTAATTCACAATATCTTCAACGTATGTTAAGTTCAAACGTATATTAAGTTCAAGTCTGAAATGTTGCATGACAATTTAACTTTGATACTTTGAGCTTAAAATTACAATTTAACTACATACAAAAGCTTAGTATTTTTGGTATAAAATGGTGACTTGCTGTCAAGTCGTGACTTGCTTTAAGAAATGCTTGGTGAATACAGGCCTTTATGTTGTGGCACAAGTTCGATCAGTTTGTTTATGGTGGAGTAAACATGGCTGACAGAATATCATCCACACAACAACCTGAAAATATAGACATGTAAAGCAGGTTAACATTTAAATGAAACTGTAAACAATTGGTAGTAAAATGGCAATCTTCAGTGTTTTCATAGTTGGTCAGCTTGCTAGTGCCTGAATTTAGGAAGAATACGACTAAATAACCACCCTAATATACAAATCTGTACACTTGTTACATTCGCTGTCCTCCTGGCTCTGTTAAACTTGAGTACGGGGGAAAGTCGCCATTTGTGTCTGAAAGTGTGAAAATGCAAACACATGGTAATGTATGCAACGATCTGTAATAACTTAAATAAAATGGAATCGACTTTAAAATTGAGATTAATCTAGTTACGTTTTGCTCTCCGAATCAATAACAGAAGAAAGTCTACTGTAGACGCACAACAATAGTGCAAAATGCATTGTGTCTAGAAACAGAGATCTAATACACAGCCATGGTTTTTGAACAGTATTTTAACTAAATTTAAGCATAAATCAATTTAAAAAAAGGCTTAGATTTATAAGTATTATTATAATATTCAAACTTATACTTAACAAGGTATCTTTACACAATTTTCCTCAAGACCGCACAGAATCCATCTCACTTTGGCTTATTTCATGAACGCTCAACTTGTTGTTTTTCAAATATTTATGACGTCATATTTTGTCGAGTGACGTATGAAATGTGTACAACTGTTTGTATACATGTACGCGATAAACCTGTGTGAGGCATATTACTTTATGACCTATGTGTGCAAATATGGTGGATAAATCAAGCTTATTTTGATAAATGTTCGGCACACTACATTAATTGTTTACAGTCTGCCATGATACGATAACGATATATGTTACGCACAATGCTGGAGCGTAGCTGCTTGGCTTTTGATGTGTCGGGTTGGGGGGGGGGGGGGGTGCGGGTGCAAAATCAAAAATATCGCACGAATACTTTCTTCTTTGTTGATCACAGAATCGATGCTAATGTTGGAATCGATGTTGATGCTCCATCTGCCGGACTGTATCTCAAGTCCATGAGACAATAATTAAAGTACATAAAGTATAGGTATTTTATGGAAAATTCTAACAATTAGCATTGTAAAGCTCATGTTTATATAATTTCTTCATAGATAGGGCAGTACAAACTGGTATCTCCTGTCAATGGAAAAAAGGTCTCAAGACAACAATAAAAACCGAAATTCAGTACTTGACGTGTAGACAATTTGTTTTAACACTTATTTTCATACTATTTAATGGCATGTTGCTCTTGTCCTCCCGTTGTTTGAACGTTCAATTAATACACAAAACCCCGAGAACTTGCTTCTATTAAACGTCTTGTGTGTTCATTAAAACGATCACAAATTTAACCAATAGTGCCACAGCTTTTGTTTACTGGTGTAAAGAAGTAAGCAACAATCTCCACAGTTTCAATGCATTCAGATATTCAATAACCGACTGGCGTAGCTTGGGCGGAGCTGCTTATACCGTGCAAGATTGTCGAACGACGATAACTATTTTAACTTCATTTCCTTTCTTCTTCCGATTTGCCATTTATTTTACTAAAATTGGTTTATTAATGCAATCTGTGTGTGCGCGTGTGCCCGTTTGTGCGTGCGTGTCTATGTGTGTGTAAACGGAACATTGTTAAGGTAGCTTCTAAAATTTGGACCTTTCATATAGAGTAAAGAACAATTTCATTCCTTGACGCGTAACCTTAAATACCCACCAAGAAGGGAGGTAACATTAGGTAAATGAGTAAGTCAGAATAATGTCCCTTCCATAACGAAATGAGGGAATCACTACCACTTGCTAAATATATTTTGAAATAAAACAGGCGTTTATTATCTCATAAACAGTCTCTCCGCTTAGCAGGGCCATGCTTACTTAACCAAAAAGAGCACTACCATGACAGCATATAGTGGAATGTATTCATAGCAACAGTGACAAGATTGACCAAAAAGCGACCCCAAACTTAAACTGTCAATAAGGTACCTTTGTATAATATAATAACTAAATCATGAAAATTAACACACATCAAATTCTCTCTTGCCTTCCCGAACGCACGCCAAGTGACGGTCGCGGCAGTCCAATTCCAATTACGTCACGTAGAGAATCAATTACGTTGAATATGCTCAGTCACAACGAACGGTTTACAATGCATGGTGTCTTCACCTAATGGTAATTTATTTTTATACTGTAACATAATAACGTTTTGTTGTTGTTGTTTTTTTCATAAAAGAAGAAATTAAACTCGAATACTGGTCTGTATAGTTTGCCTACATATTATGCTTTGTTTTATATTGTCGCTGAATATACACAATGATGACTATAAATCTCCACAATGTCAGTCACAGTTCCGGTACCTTAAATAGTTTTTGTTACAATTACAATAGTGTCAGGCAATACCGCGTACATGTATGCAAACAGTGATTGAAATGTACATCTCTTATGTGACGTATTTTAAAACCTTTTTATCGCTTTACATATATCTCCTTATGTGACTATCTCTCTTTCGACAACTTGTCACTCTCTTTTTCTCTTTAAGTGTTCCAAATTGTACTTTTCTCTCTCATCTTGTTCCAGTTGACTCACTGACTTCCTACTGTACTTCAGCACATTTCGTATCTCTCTTATTTACCGTCATAGTTCAAAAGTTATAACAACCGGCAACTCATAGATTGTTCAGTACCGTACTGAAAAAGAAATAAATAACCAATAGTCAATGCTTTGAAAGGTATTATGTGTGTACTAATATAAACATGGTCTGAATCAAATCAAACAGAGATGGATAAATATTATCTGTACAAAACGAATTTAAAAACAAATTGATACAGTTGGACTCTTGGTACAAGTTTCATATGAAACAACACTTTTGAATGTTTACATAATAATAATACTTATTAATCAATTATTTAAATGCAATTATTCATCATAAACAATATGTTTATGCAGGTGAGCACATCTTCTCTTACAGATTTAACATAATTTCATGTCTCAACATAATTTTTAATTTATTTCTAAATCCAGTTATATTTGGCAAGATTGTTTGTCTTTTACAGGAAAAATATTTTTATATGTTTTAGTATTTTGATGTCGGGGTTGTGGGGTGTAGGTCCTTATATTATTTGACTTTGCTTATGTTTTCTTAATATATTGTTATTGTTATTATCCTTATATAGATTAGGTCCTTATTTCTGATCGAAATAAGGTTCAGTAACTTAAAAAGCTATGTTATAAATTGTATGATCTAAATCACAGCTTAGAAGTTTATTATAAGATACTGACAGATTAAACATTTATAATAAAAGTGTTGTATTATATATCACAGCTAATCGACCTATAATGGTCTATCACAGGCTCTGGAAGTTTAAAATTCTAAATTAAATATCTTCTGTTGTATATCTAACTATCTTTGAAACAAAGGTTAAAAAACGTGCGTATATTTTATCACAGTTTTGCGCACATGTTATGTAACTGGCCTCTATATGTGGAATGTATTATCAACATATAGAAATACCAATATGTCCAAGCATTCTATGTATTAAAAGTAAAAATGACTATGTATTATCCCTATGCATTATACCTATTAGACATTTACTTCTGTATATAACACTGGTGTGATCCGGTGCCTCCAGACGGGATATAAAATGTCTTTGTATTAGATATTACAGTAAAATATCATATAAAATGAATATACATAAAATTTGGTCCTTCTTATCAATTGCTGGAAAATCTCCTCCGTCTGACCCTTTTTAGGGCCGTTTAAAGTAAGAGTTTTTTTTTAAATATGTATTTAACAATGTGCTGTTTACGAACCACACTCCCACCTACGCCAGTGTATATATACATTATATTAGTAAATATTGATTGTGGTATTATAATATTTCTACCATGTGATATGGCTGTACACAAATAAACAATTATAGTGTTAGTTGAGGCATAGGGTGAGAGTGTTGTTATACATATAAACCCCGCTGGGCAGCACCGGTATGGTTGGATGCAGGGCTGGAGTTTATAAGTGCCTTGCCCAAAGTGTCTAAGTCCCACACACCGGGGATCATGCTCAACAGTCCCTTATAGCAGAGTTGTCATTAGGAGGCGGCTGCAGGTTGTTTTGACCGCCTCAAGTGAAAATCGGGCCGCCTCAAATTTGAAAATAAAAATGAAAATCGGTCAAGAGCATGCCCGGACCCCCCTAGCAGCGCTTCATGCCTTCGGCCCTCGCATAGCCTAGCCTCCTCAAAAGTTAATTGAGCCTGCTCAAAATATTTCTAGTGGCAACCCTGCTTATAGGTGTGGTTGCTTATTGGATTATTGTGGTAATAAATCAACCATCTCCAATTATTTACATCATGTTGCTACGAGCAAGTTAATAAGTTTCCTGCCCAATATATTTAGGTAGTTTTAATTTTATAATCTTATATATCAATATAATCATGTATAGATATTGAATTCTATACCTGTTATGGTTTGGTCATTATGTTTAATAACACAAATTTAGAGATATAATGTTTAATTTATCAATCGCCCAGTTGTCAGTGCTTCTAATATATAAGCGTATTTCTATCCACATAGGATTATGGAGGGAGACAAGTAGATAATAGTTGTGTGAGATGTAAGGGAGGTCACTCTCTATTCCCCGGAAGTAGCGAGGCTACAAATGGATTTCTTGTGTATTTTGATTATTTTTACATAAAATAAATTGGATTGATGGATTTTCAAAGGTATTATGTATCAGTTATTTCTGTATTTTGATTCAATAGTACATGATCCCCGGTTGTGTGTTTAATAGCTGTTATTTATTTTATGTATTTATGTCGACTTGTTGTGGTAAGTGTTTGTTGATCCTTCTAGCCATTACCGATAATGTTATGAAATCTGAAGCCGCCACTGGGAGGGGTCTATTGGGAGTTTGGTCCGGGACCAGAGTCCGTTGCGAGATTTGGCGGATTGGAAGGATGAGTGCCTGCAAGAGTATGTTTGGGTCTCCCAGGCTATGGGAGAGAAACTCTTCCAACCTCCATCTGCTCCCTACCCCCCTTCCATACGGATGAGGTGGCAAATGGCTGAACCGAGCAGCTCGGCATAAGTCGTTAAATTAAACACTGGACAAATATAAAATGAATGGGTATAGAACATGAATATGGGGTGAATCTATCACCAAAATAATATAATTAATATATGCGTGTCCCAAAGATATACTATTAGGTTCAGCGGAGATAAGCCGTCCGACACCCCCCGACCCAAGCGCGAGCCACTCGGGCCTCGGCCACGCTAGAACCCACTGGATGACAGTATATGGGAAAATTGGTCCCTATTAACTACATTATCATATGCATGTACTTTATTTTTAAAAGGGAGCCAGCAGAGTCGAGTCCTCCCAACTTTCTTCGGCCCAGGTCCAAGATTCTTGGGCCGTGCCCAGGGGCTGATCCGGACATGCCGCGCTAGGCTCCCTGATGGTGACTTAACCCAAGCGACCCCTTTGTGATGTATATATATATATATATATATATATATATATATATATATATATATATATATATATATATATATATATATATATATATATATATATATGTACATATACAGGGTCTTCGGTTGACCTGAGCTCCCGGGTTTTGACGCACGAAAATTCGGAAAAACCCCTAAATGACGCACATCAATAAAGCGGCGGGGGTCATTTTGACCCGTGACAATTTTTACCCGTGCGTGGGTCAAAATCGCCTACAGCTTCATAAGAAGCGAGAAAAGACGACAATGGGCGGATTCTGCATATTAATGAGAACAGATTTATACACGCACACACAAACACACACACGCGAGCGCATCGATTACCTTCGGCAAGGAGAAAAACAATACAGTAGGCGGAGCCTGCATAATTAACAGGAAACGGCTGCTCTAATTAACATTACGCTCGCGGGTAGATTGCTCCGCCCACCGAGTCATGTGACCCACTATCTGATAACCTTGGACATCTTATCGTCGATCGGGTCAATATTCTATTGTCAACGGTCCTACAAAACACTGCAAAAGACATGCAAAGACACACAGAGACATGCAAGGACACCACAAAGACACCACAAAGACATACAAAGACACCACAAAGACATAAAAAACGATTTTAATGTATATATGTATTCATATATTACATAATATATATCAACAATTCGTTGATAGGGGCATAAATAACAATAAATATGTGTCAATACAATTCACATCATCTCCAATGAAAATATTATTGAATGTACTAAATATTGTGTGCGTTACTTGTATGAAATATTAAATGTAAGATATGAACATTAAAACATAAATTACAAAGCACGACCAATGTATTATCGTTTGTGAGCGAGATATGTCAAATAATTATGACTGCTTTGAAAAAAAACACAATTAAAGCGATTAATGTTTTCTATGTTTTGTCGGTAAGAAAATTGAATGACACAGGTGCAGTTGAAAAGAATGCGTTGAAAATTGAAGTGGTTATTATTTGTCTTGATCAAAACATGAAATTAACACCTAATGTGGAATATCCATAATAACAAAAGCGGGAGGTTTAAAAATTAAAGCAATACATTTCGCACCTATGCGGCATCTTCCTTGTTGAAAGGTAAGTGGAGCAATTTTTAATAATTATTGCAATTAACACCCGATTTGAAATGCTATAAAATGTAATGTTAAAGTATACTTTGCACCATATTTTAATCGGATGTTAATCCTAGTAGGACCCATTGTCAACAAACATGGCTGCCTGTTTAAGCGATTTACCAGCGAACTTTGGTGAGCATTTTATGCTAAGAAAATCGTTACTACGGCAAAGAATTCAAGCCAGACGATACGCAAATGAATCTTACATTCATTCAGTCAGGTTGACTTTTAGATCGAAGGAAGAAATTGACGTTAATTCTAGTGTTTTCCGATCACAACGAAAGAGCGAGAAGCCACACAGTGTGCACATGAAGATCGGCCTAGATTCCGTTACAGACACATACTGTTCGTGTAAATCCGGGTATTTTCATTATTACATTAAATCCACGATTTATAAATGCAGTTAACCTTTGATAATGTGTTTATTATTTTTGTTACCATATATCACAACTAAATCGTCCGATGTTACTCAAGTTAAAGGGGATCTATTTCTTTGATCTGAGTAGAAGTTACTGCAGTAGGTCATAACAAAGATGGAATATATACATATATATTAAAACGAGAATGCGTTAGACGATACAAGTTTTAATTTCCGTCGACTTTTTCAACATTCAACTGGTGGTGTTCACGATTGCACGATTTTATCCATCTTTTCCATTTGTCCAAGTTACGTTTCGGCTTTGGAAATGGAATAAACACGATGCCACCTGTCAAACGTTCCGGATATCGACTATATGAATCACAGAGACCCCACTGACATATTTTAACCACTTTCTTCTCGCTTTTTTGTTACTAAAATCAGAATTATTCCTCCGTTTCTTGGTCAACGAAATGCACTCAGCTTGTCCAAGGAAAATGGCGACCGAAAACAAAAGAATCACGTGACCAAATGGAGCGCGCTGATTAGCTAACGCCAGGCGTCTTGTCCTGTCAATCAAATTTCGGCGTAATGTTAATTCTGCGATGATGTACATATAATGTCAAGAAGGGTATTGAGGTAGGAGCCACCTTTGATAATATTACTGTACTGATTTTACTATTACCATTATTTTTACTACTAGAGTCTTACTACTCTTACCTATGTAGGAGTAGACTATTTATTTTGAATATCATTAACTTTGCTCTAGAACAGTTTTTTTTAAACTTTACCTTATTGTTTGCTTATAGTCTTCTTCCTCTCTCTTACACTAGCACCCGTTCACATTATCTATATGACCCAAGCATATCTTTTCCTCCCTCTTCAATTCCAGGTGTCTCTTCGTTTGAACATTTCTCATATAATCTTAACCTCCAATTTTACCAAAACAGTATGTTTAAAGTAACATCAGCCTTAAGAGCATGATCTATTTAAGTGATAAACAACATAATATTCAAAGTAATTTCAGAATTGTGAGCAGACAGTTTCTCAGTCATGAACAAGACCATGCTTACAGTAAGTAACATCAGAATTATGAGTGAACTGTATCTCAGTCATAAACGACACAATGCTTTCAGTGAGTAACATCAGAATTATGAGTGAACTGTATCTCAGTCATAACTGACAGAGCGCTTAGAGTAAGTAACTTCTGAATTGTGAACGGACTGTATCTCAGTCATAACTTACACATTGCTTAGAGTAAGTAACATCAGAATTATGAGCGGACTGTATCTCAGTCATCAATGACACAATGCTTAGAGTGAGTAACATCAGAATGATGAGCGGACTGTATCTCAGTCATAACCGACACAACGCTTAGAGTGAGTAACATCAGAATTATGAGCGGACTGTATCTCAGTCATAACTGACACAACGCTTAGAGTGAGTAACATCAGAATTATGAGCGGACTGTATCTCAGTCATAAATGACACAATGCTTAGAGTGAGTAACATCAGAATGATGAGCGGACTGTATCTCAGTCATAACCGACACAACGCTTAGAGTGAGTAACATCAGAATTATGAGCGGACTGTATCTCAATCATAACTGACACAACACTTAGAGTGAGTAACATCAGAATTAGGAGCAGACTGTATCTCGGTCATAACCGACACAATGCTTAGAGTGAGTTACATCAGAATGATGAGCGGACTGTATCTCGGTCATAACCGACACAATGCTTAGAGTGAGTAACATCAGAATGATGAGCGGACTGTATCTCGGTCATAACCGACACAATGCTTAGAGTGAGTAACATCAGAATGATGAGCGGACTGTATCTCGGTCATAACCGACACAATGCTTAGATTGATTAACATCAGAATTATGAGCGGACTGTATCTCGGTCATAACCGACACAATGCTTAGAGTGAGTAACATCAGAATGATGAGCGGACTGTATCTCGGTCATAACCGACAAAACGCTTAGAGTGAGTAACATCAGAATGATGAGCGGACTGTATCTCGGTCATAACCGACACAATGCTTAGAGTGAGTAACATCAGAATTGTGAGCGGACTGTATCTCAGTCATAACTGACACAATGCTTAGAGTGAGTAACATCAGAATTGTGAGCGGACTGTATCTCAGTTATGAACAAGACCATGCTTAGAGTGAGTAACATCAGAATTATGAATGGACTGTATCTCAGTCATAACTGACACAATGCTTAGAGTAAGTAACATCAGAATTATGAGCGGACTGTATCTCAGTCATGAACAAGACCATGCTTAGAGTGAGTAACATCAGAATTATAAATGGACTGTATCTCAGTCATAAATGACACAATGCTAACAGTTAGCAACATCAGCATTATGAGTGAACTGTATCTCAGTCATAACTGACAGAGCGCTTAGAGTAAGTAACATCAGAATTGTGAGCGGACTGTATCTCAGTCATAACTTACACATTGCTTAGAGTAAGTAACATCAGAATTACGAGCGGACTGTATCTCAGTCATTACTTACACAACGCTTAGAGTGATTAACATCAGAATTATGAACAGACTGTATCTCAGTTATAACTGACAACGCTTAGAGTTAGTAACATCAGAATAATGATCGGATCGTATCTCAGTCATCACTGACCAAACACTTAGAGTGAGTAGGATCAGAATTGTGAGCGGATTGTATCTCCGTCATAACAGAGACTATGCTTAGAGTGAATAACATCAGAATTATGGGCAGATTGTATCTCAGTCATTAAACGTAACAGTGCTTAGAATGAGTAACATCAGAATTATGAGCAGACTGTATCTCAGTCATAACTGACACAAGGCTTAGAGTGAGTAACATCAGAATTATGAGCGGACTGTATCTCAGTCATAACTTACACAGCGCTTAGAGTGAGTAACATCAGAATTATTGGCGGACTGTATCTCAGTCATAACCGAGACAATGCTTAGAGTGACATCAGAATTATGGGCAGATTGTATCTCAGTCATTAAACGTAACAATGCTTAGAATGAGTAACATCAGAATTATGAGCAGACTGTATCTCAGTCATAACTGACACAACGCTTAGAGTGAGTAACATCAGAATTATGAGCGGACTGTATCTCAGTCATAACTTACACAGCGCTTAGAGTGAGTAACATCAGAATTATTGGCGGAGTGTATCTCAGTCATAACTGAGACAATGCTTAGAGTGTGTAACATCAGAATTATGGGTAGAATGTATTTCAGTCATTAAACGTAACAATGCTTAGAATGTGTAACATCAGAATTATGAGCAGATTGTATCTCTCAGTCATAACTGTCACTAGGCTTAGAGTGAGTAACATCGGATTATGAGCGGAATGTATCACAGTCATAACTTACACAGCGCTATGTGTGAGTAACATCAGAATTATGAATGGATTGTATCTCGTTCATAACTGACAGAGCGCTTACAGTGAGTAACATCAGAATTATAATAGGACTGTATCTCAGTCATAACTGACACAACGCTTAGAGTGAGTAACATCAGAATTATGAGCAGACTGTATCTCAGTCATAACTGACACAACACTTAGAGTGAGTAACATCATAATTATGAGCGGACTGTATCTCAGTCATAACTTACACAGCGCTATGAGTGAGTAACATCAGAATTATGAACGGATTGTATCTCAGTCATAACTGACAGAGCGCTATGAGTGAGAAACATCAGAATTATGAACGGATTGTATCTCATTCATAACTGACAGAGCGCTTAGAGTGAGTAACATCAGAATTATGAGAAGACTGTATATCAATCATAACTGACAGAGCGCTTAGAGTGAGTAACATCATAATTTTAATGGACTGTATCTCAGTCATAACTGACAGAGCGCTTAGAGTAACATCAGAAATATGAGTGGACTGTATCTCAGTCATAACTGACACAACGCTTAGAGTGAGTAACATCAGTATTATGAGTGGACTGTATCTCAGTTATAACTGACACAACGCTTAGAGTAACATGAGAATTATGAGCGGACTGTATCTCAGTCATAACTAACACAACGCTTAGAGTAAGTAACATCAGTATTATGAGCGGACTGTATCTCAGTCATAACTAACACAACGCTTAGAGTGAGTAACATCAGAATTATGAGCTGACTGTATCTCAGTCATGACTGACACAACGTTTAGAGTGATTAACACCAGAATTATGAGTGGACTGTATCTCAGTCATAACTGACACAAGGCTTAGAGTGATTAACATCAGAATTATGAGCAGACTGTATCTCAGTCATAACTGACACAAGACTTAGAGTGAATAACATCAGAATTATGAGTGGACTGTATCTCAGTCATGACTGACACAACGCTTAGAGTGAGTAACATCAGAATTACGAGTGGACTGTATCTCAGTCATGACTGATACAAAGCTTAGAGTGAGTAACATCAGTATTATGAGCGGACTGTATCTCAGTCATAACTGACACAATGCTTAGAGTGAGTAACATCAGAATTATGAGTGGACTGTATCTCAGTCAAGACTGATACAACGCTTAGAGTAAGTAACATCAGAATTATGAACAGACTGTATCTCAGTCATGACTGACACAACGCTTAGAGTGAGTAACATCAGAATTATGAGTGGAATGTATCTCAGTCATGACTGACACAACGCTTAGAGTGAGTAACATCAGCATTGTGAGCAGACTGTTATCCAGTCATAACTGACACAATGCTTAAAGTAAGTAACATCAGAATTGTCAGTGGACTGTATCTCAGTCATGACTGATACAACGCTTAGAGTAAGTAACATCAGAATTATGAACATACTGTATCTCAGTCATGACTGACACAACGCTTAGAGTGAGTAACATCAGAATTATGAGTGGAATGTATCTCAGTCATGACTGACACAACGCTTAGAGTGAGTAACATCAGCATTGTGAGCAGACTGTTATCCAGTCATAACTGACACAATGCTTAAAGTAGGTAACATCAGAATTGTCAGTGGACTGTATCTCAGTCATAACTGACACAATGCTTAAAATAAGTAACATCAGAATTATGAGTGGACTGTATCTCTGTCATAACTGACACAAGGCTTAGATTGAGTAACATCAGTATCATAAGTGGACTGTATCTCAGTCATAACTGACACAAGGCTTAGAGTGAGTAACATCAGAATTATTAGTGAACTGTATCTGAGTCATAACTGACACAATGCTTAAAGTAAGTAACATCAGAATTATGAGTGGACTGTATCTCAGTCATAACTGACACAAGGGTTAGAGTAAGTAACATCAGTATTATGAGTGGACTGTATCTCAGTCATAACTGACACAAGGCTTAGAGTGAGTAACATCAGAATTATGAGTGGACTGTATCTCAGTCATGACTGATACAATGCTTAGAGTGAGTAACATCAGTATTATGAGCGGACTGTATCTCAGTCATAACTGACACAATGCTTAGAGTGAGTAACATCAGAATTATGAGTGGACTGTATCTCAGTCAAGACTGATACAACACTTAGAGTAAGTAACATCAGAATTATGAACATACTGTATCTCAGTCATGACTGACACAACGCTTAGAGTGAGTAACATCAGAATTATGAGTGGAATGTATCTCAGTCATGACTGTCACAACGCTTAGAGTGAGTAACATCAGCATTGTGAGCAGACTGTTTTCCAGTCATAACTGACACAATGCTTAAAGTAAGTAACATCAGAATTGTCAGTGGACTGTATCTCAGTCATAACTGACACAATGCTTAAAATAAGTAACATCAGAATTATGAGTGGACTGTATCTCTGTCATAACTGACACAAGGCTTAGATTGAGTAACATCAGTATCATAAGTGGACTGTATCTCAGTCATAACTGACACAAGGCTTAGAGTGAGTAACATCAGAATTATGAGTGGACTGTATCTCAGTCATAACTGACACAATGCTTAAAGTAAGTAACATCAGAATTATGAGTGGACTGTATCTCAGTCATAACTGACACAACGCTTAGATTGATTAACATCAGAATTGTGAGCAGACTGTATCTCAGTCATAACTGACACAACGCTTAGAGTGAGTAACATCAGAATTATGAGCGGACTGTATCTCAGTCATAACTTACAAAACGCTTAGAGTGAATAACATCAGAATTGTGAGTGGACTGTATCTCAGTCATAACTTACACAACGCTTAGAATGAGTAACATCGGATTTATGAACAGACTGTATCTATGTTATAACTGACAACGCTTAGAGTGAATAACATCAGAAATTGTGAGCTGACGGTATCTCAGTCATAACTGACACAACGCTTAGAGTGAGTAACATCATAATTCTGAGCGGACTGTATCTCAGTCATAACTTACAAAACGCACAGAGTGAATAACATCAGAATTGTGAGTGGACTGTATCTCAGTCATAGCTGACACAACGCTTAGAGTAAGATATATCAGAATTATGAGCTGACTGTATCTAAGTCTTAACTTACACAGCGCCTAGAGTGAGTAACATCAGAATTATGAGCGGACTGTATCTCAGTCATAACTGATACAACGTTTAGAGTAACATTAGAATTGTTAGCGGACTGTATCTCAGTCATAACTGACACAGCACTTAGAGGGAGTAACATCAGAATTGTGAGCGGACTGTATCATAGTCATAACTTACACAGCACTTAGAGGGAGTAACATCAGAATTATGAGCGGACTGTATCTCAGTCATAACTTACAAAACGCTTAGAGTAAGTAACATCAGAATTATGAACATACTGTATCTCAGTCATGACTGACACAACGCTTAGAGTGAGTTACATCAGAATTATGAGTGGAATGTATCTCAGTCATGACTGACACAACGCTTAGAGTGAGTAACATCAGCATTGTGAGCAGACTGTTATCCAGTCATAACTGACACAATGCTTAAAGTAAGTAACATCAGAATTGTCAGTGAACTGTATCTCAGTCATGACTGACACAACGCTTAGAGTGAGTTACATCAGAATTATGAGTGGACTGTATCTCAGTCATGACTTACACAACGCTTAGAGTGAGTAACATCAGCATTGTGAGCAGACTGTTTTCCAGTCATAACTGACACAATGCTTAAAGTAAGTAACATCAGAATTGTCAGTGGACTGTATCTCAGTCATAACTGACACAATGCTTAAAATAAGTAACATCAGAATTATGAGTGGACTGTATCTCTGTCATAACTGACACAAGGCTTAGATTGAGTAACATCAGTATCATAAGTGGACTGTATCTCAGTCATAACTGACACAAGGCTTAGAGTAAGTAACATCAGTATTATGAGTGGACTGTATCTCAGTCATAACTGACACAAGGCTTAGAGTGAGTAACATCAGAATTATGAGTGGACTGTATCTCAGTCATGACTGATACAACGCTTAGAGTGAGTAACATCAGTATTATGAGCGGACTGTATCTCAGTCATAACTGACACAATGCTTAGAGTGAGTAACATCAGAATTATGAGTGGACTGTATCTCAGTCAAGACTGATACAACACTTAGAGTAAGTTACATCAGAATTATGAACATACTGTATCTCAGTCATGACTGACACAACGCTTAGAGTGAGTAACATCAGAATTATGAGTGGAATGTATCTCAGTCATGACTGTCACAACGCTTAGAGTGAGAAACATCAGCATTGTGAGCCGACTGTTTTCCAGTCATAACTGACACAATGCTTAAAGTAAGTAACATCAGAATTGTCAGTGGACTGTATTTCAATCATAACTGACACAATGCTTAAAATAAGTAACATCAGAATTATGAGTGGACTGTATCTCAGTCATAACTGACACAAGGCTTAGAATGAGTAACATCAGAATTATGAGTGGACTGTATCTCAGTCATAACTGACACAATGCTTAAAGTAAGTAACATCAGAATTATGAGTGGACTGTATCTCAGTCATAACTGACACAAGGCTTAGAGTAAGTAACATCAGTATTATGAGTGGACTGTATCTCAGTCATAACTGACACAAGGCTTAGAGTGAGTAACATCAGAATTATGAGTGGACTGTATCATAGTCATAACTGACACACCGCTTAGAGTGAGTAACATCAGAATTATGAGCAGACTGTATCTCAGTTATAACTGACACAACGCTTAGAGTGAGTAACATCAGTATTATGAGTGGACTGTATCTCAGTCATGACTGACACAACGCTTAGAGTAAGTAGCATCAGAATTATGAGTGGACTGTATCTCAGTCATGACTGACACAACGCTTAGAGTGAGTAACATCAGAATTACGAGCGGAATGTATCTCAGTCATAACTAACACAACGCTTAGATTGATTAACATCAGAATTGTGAGCAGACTGTATCTCAGTCATAACTGACACAACGCTTAGAGTGAGTAACATCAGAATTATGAGCGGACTGTATCTCAGTCATAACTTACAAAACGCTTAGAGTGAATAACATCAGAATTGTGAGTGGACTGTATCTCAGTCATAACTGACACAACGCTTAGAGTGAGTAACATCAGAATTGGGAACGGACTGTATCATAGTCATAACTGACACAACGCTTAGAGCAACATCAGAATTACGGGCGGAATGTATCTCAGACATAACTGACACAACGCTTAGAGTGAGTAACATCAGAATTATGAGTGGACTGTATCATAGTCATAACTGACACAACGCTTAGAGCAACATCAGAATTACGGGCGGAATGTATCTCAGACATAACTGACACAACGCTTAGAGTGAGTAACATCAGAATTGTGAACGGACTGTATCTCAGACATAACTGACACAACGCTTAGAGTGAGTAACATCAGAATTATGAGCGGACTGTATCTCAGTCATAACTGAAACAATGCTTAGAGTGATTAACATCAGAATTGTGGGCAGACTGTACCTCAGTTATAACTGACACAACGCTTAGAGTGAGTAACATCATAATTCTGAGCGGACTGTATCTCAGTCATAACTTACAAAACGCACAGAGTGAATAACATCAGAATTGTGAGTGGACTGTATCTCAGTCATAGCTGACACAACGCTTAGAGTAAGATATATCAGAATTATGAGCTGACTGTATCTAAGTCTTAACTTACACAGCGCCTAGAGTAAGTAACATCAGAATTATGAGCGGACTGTATCTCAGTCATAACTGATACAACGTTTAGAGTAACATTAGAATTGTTAGCGGACTGTATCTCAGTCATAACTGACACAAGGCTTAGAGTAAGTAACATCAGTATTATGAGTGGACTGTATCTCAGTCATAACTGACACAAGCCTTAGAGTGAGTAACATCAGAATTATGAGTGGACTGTATCTCAGTCAAGACTGATACAACGCTTAGAGTAAGTAACATCAGAATTATGAACAGACTGTATCTCAGTCATGACTGACACAACGCTTAGAGTGAGTAACATCAGAATTATGAGTGGAATGTATCTCAGTCATGACTGTCACAACGCTTAGAGTGAGTAACATCAGCATTGTGAGCAGACTGTTATCCAGTCATAACTGACACAATGCTTAAAGTAAGTAACATCAGAATTGTCAGTGGACTGTATCTCAGTCATGACTGATACAACGCTTAGAGTAAGTAACATCAGAATTATGAACAGACTGTATCTCAGTCATGACTGACACAACGCTTAGAGTGAGTAACATCAGAATTATGAGTGGACTGTATCTCAGTCATGACTGACACAACGCTTAGAGTGAGTAACATCAGCATTGTGAGCAGACTGTTTTCCAGTCATAACTGACACAATGCTTAAAGTAAGTAACATCAGAATTGTCAGTGGACTGTATCTCAGTCATAACTGACACAATGCTTTAAATAAGTAACATCAGAATTATGAGTGGACTGTATCTCTGTCATAACTGACACAAGGCTTAGATTGAGTAACATCAGTATCATAAGTGGACTGTATCTCAGTCATAACTGACACAAGGCTTAGAGTGAGTAACATCAGAATTATGAGTGGACTGTATCTCAGTCATAACTGACACAATGCTTAAAGTAAGTAACATCAGAATTATGAGTGGACTGTATCTCAGTCATAACTGACACAACGCTTAGAGTGAGTAACATCAGAATTATGAGTGGACTGTATCTCAGTCATGACTGACACAACGCTTAGAGTAAGTAACATCAGAATTATGAGTGGACTGTATCTCAGTCATGACTGACACAACGCTTAGATTGAGTAACATCAGAATTACGAGCGGAATGTATCTCAGTCATAACTGACACAACGCTTAGATTGATTAACATAAGAATTGTGAGCAGACTGTATCTCAGTCATAACTGACACAACGCTTAGAGTGAGTAACATCAGAATTATGAGCGGACTGTATCTCAGTCATAACTTACAAAACGCTTAGAGTGAATAACATCAGAATTGTGAGTGGACTGTATCTCAGTCATAACTTACACAACGCTTAGAATGAGTAACATCGGATTTATGAACAGACTGTATCTAAGTTATAACTGACAACGCTTAGAGTGAATAACATCAGAAATTGTGAGCTGACTGTATCTCAGTCATAACTGAAACAACGCCTAGAGTGAGTAACATCAGAATTATGAGTGGACTGTATCATAGTCATAACTGACACAACGCTTAGAGCAACATCAGAATTACGGGCGGAATGTATCTCAGTCATAACTGAAACAATGCTTAGAGTGATTAACATCAGAATTGTGGGCAGACTGTACCTCAGTTATAACTGACACAACGCTTAGAGTGAGTAACATCATAATTCTGAGCGGACTGTATCTCAGTCATAACTTACAAAACGCACAGAGTGAATAACATCAGAATTGTGAGTGGACTGTATCTCAGTCATAGCTGACACAACGCTTAGAGTAAGATATATCAGAATTATGAGCTGACTGTATCTAAGTCTTAACTTACACAGCGCCTAGAGTGAGTAACATCAGAATTATGAGCGGACTGTATCTCAGTCATAACTGATACAACGTTTAGAGTAACATTAGAATTGTTAGCGGACTGTATCTCAGTCATAACTGACACAGCACTTAGAGGGAGTAACATCAGAATTGTGAGCGGACTGTATCATAGTCATAACTTACACAGCACTTAGAGGGAGTAACATCAGAATTATGAGCGGACTGTATCTCAGTCATAACTTACAAAACTCTTAGAGTGAATAACATCAGAATTGTGAGTGGACTGTATCTCAGTCATAACTGACACAATGCTTAGAGTAACATCAGAATTATTGGCGGACTGTATCTCAGTCATAACTTACACAGCACTTAGAGTGAGTAACATCAGAATTATGAGCGGACTGTATCTCAGTCATAACTGACACAATGCTTAGAGTAACATCAGAATTATTGGCGGACTGTATCTCAGTCATAACTTACACAGCACTTAGAGGGAGTAACATCAGAATTGTGAGCGGACTGTATCATAGTCATAACTTACACAGCACTTAGAGTGAGTAACATCAGAATTATGAGCGGACTGTATCTCAGTCATAACTAACACAACGCTTAGAGTAACATCAGAATTATGAGCGGACTGTATCTCAGTCATAACTAACACAACGCTTAGAGTAACATCAGAATTATGAGCGGACTGTATATCAGTCATAACTAACACAACGCTTAGAGTAACATCAGAATTATGAGCAGACTGTATCTCAGTCATAACTGACACAAGGCTTAGAGTGAGTAACATCAGAAGTATGAGCGGACTGTGTATCAGTCATAAGTTACACAGCGCTTAGAGTAACATCAGAATTGTGACCGGACTGTATCTCAGTCATAACTGACATAAAGCTTAGAGTTAGTAACATCAGAATTATGAGCGGACTGTATCTCAGTTATAACTAACAACGCTTAGAGTGAGTAACATCAGAATTATGAGCGGACTGTATCTCAGTTATAACTGACAACGCTTAGAGTGAGTAACAACAGAATTATGAGCGGATTGTATCTCAGTCATAACTGACAACGCTTAGAGTGAGTAACAACAGAATTATGAGCGGACTGTATCTCAGTCATAACTGACACAACGCTTAGAGTGAGTAACAACAGAATTATGAGCGGATTGTATCTCAGTCATAACTGAAACAACGCTTAGAGTGAGTAACATCAGAAAGTGCGAGGTTAGAACTCTGAAAAAACGGTTTAAGCACCCCACTCATCCATATTGCTGACTTACCGTTCCAAGGTGGTAACAGTCGAGTTTACTCAATTTGTTAAATGACTCATCACAGATTTGTTCTTTTACATTAGAGCGACTATCATCAGAATTTTGAGCTCACTGCATTTCAGTCATCAATGACATAATTCTTTGATAGAGTAACATCAGAATTATGTAGCCACAAAATTTCCATGATGTAAGTCACAAATCCTCCTTAAAAATTATGAGTTGTCATAAACACTTATATTGTAGAAAAAAAATAATATTTAAAACTTAAGTCTAAGAAAATTAAAATCATTTTTTAAGAAACTGATTTTCAATAAGAGCATTTATTTTAGTTTTTGGTTTTGTTTAAAACTATATATTTACAGTCAAGTTTTTTTCTCGACTGCCCACATTCTGTGAAGAACCAGTCCTTAAGTACTAAGTACACGCACCATTGTGCACAACACAGTCTTGCCAAAGGACTTACATTGCAAGATCCTTTTCAGGGTTCAAACGTCGGACCCTCCGATCCAAAGTCCAATGTCTCAACCATTCAACCACAGATGCAAAGCTATGGTTGTCTTAGAGAAAGCTAGCATATGATATATATTTGAACACACCTATCATTACAATAACCACGCACATGCAACTTTTTAGACTTTTAGTTCTTTAATTGTTGGAATATCTTGTGTGTCAGTATTATACATGATATAATATCGTAATTAAATCAGCAAAGAGACACAAAAAGTATACTTACAGCTACCTCTTGTGGACCAATACAGCATATATCGATGGGCTGTCCATCTGTACCACAGTACTTGGTTACCGTGTTACGTGACAGGTCTACAAGCTTCAGTCTGCTGTTATCGAAATCAGCAACCACCAGACTTCCATCACTGAGGTGACAGCAACCATAGATCCAACAACTGGTCTTATCCTCTGGTATACAGATGTTGAATTTTCTAACTTGTTTACTGTAAAGAGCTTGTTCCACAGATGGTTTCTTTCCTGGTCTCACCATTGACATCTCTCCTTGTTTCTCTCCTGATCTCACCACTGGCATCTCTCCTTGTTTCTCTCCTGGTCTCACCACTGGCATCTCTCCTTGTTTCTCTCCTGGTCTCACCACTGACATCTCTCCTTGTTTCTCTCCTGGTCTCACCACTGGCATCTCGTCTTGTTTCTCTCCTGGTCTCCTTAATGTCGCCTGTACTGGTTTATCAACTTCACCTTCCACAGCACACTGTGAGCTCACATCCTGTACCCTTGTGCTGTCTTCTTCAATAAGGGAATTGAAGAAGTTGAGTGAGTCAAATACTTTCATGTCAGCCAGGAAGTTGAATTGACATCCCTTTATTACACTGTCTGACTCATTATAAAGTGAATCAACCTTTTGCGCTATTATCTTGCCCTTCTTCTTAAGGACAAACATATTGGCTTTCCAGTTTTTTGACTTTGTAATTTTGTCTAAGCATTGGCTTATTTCATCTTTAGTTACAGCACATGCCTGCCGATGTTGTTTGGCAACTGCAAGAAGCACTTCTTGTTTACTTTTGATATCCTTCTTACTCCTCTCTCTTAGCTCCTCAATTCGTGATAACAATTTCTTCGCATAATCTTCCAGATCTTTAAGAAAACCATCACCACTATGCTGAATATTAGCCACGTGCTTATCTAAAGCTTTAATAGCTTTGTTAATATTTTCCAGGGCCGATTTTAATTGTTCAGGGACAGCTTGTAACTCAGGATCAGCATTGAGTTCATCAGAGGATTCCCTTATATTCTTGGGGTCCTGACATTTCCTGAAAAGAAATGGAAAAAAACACATATGTCTAGGCTGAACAGCCCGTACACAACATGCAAGCTGGAAGACCGCACATAAAATAGCTTGCCCTTGAGTATGACTAAAACAAGTGAATGGCATTATGAGTCAACGACGCTACCTTTCAAATACTGGCCTGCCAAAAATGTTTTTTTTTTTTAAATTGGAAGTTGCCTTTGAAACAGAAACAATATTTTACACACAGTGATTTTGGTTGTTTATTTGGTTTCCACGGTGTCCACTCGAGGCAGATATAGTGCTGCCATCACTGTGTATAACATGCCGTAAACACCTGACATGATACCACACCCGGTCACATTATCCTGACACTGGGTCTACCAGTCGTGAAACTAGCCTTATATTTCCTTAAACACCCTAGCAAGGGAGCAATACCACTACCATTGTTAATGACTTTGGTATGTCACGATCCGGGAGCTGACACTCTACTGATTGCGCTACCAAGTCTGGTACACACTGGTTTTAGTTTAAGAATCTAGATGCTTAGAATTTTAACAACATTTTTCTGAGACAATTTTGTTCAATTAATATATTTATAATTAAGCAGTTGAGATAACATGCCTTTTTTACTTGGCCATTTTATATAATTTGCCAGGTAAATTCTGTCAAAAAATATCAATGCACATGTGGAAATATCAGCCTATAGTCCCGGCGGCCGTTTTGTTACTATCAACAGTGTCACAAGGATGCATACGCGGGATGATAACAGAAACAATAAGTATATTTTTACATGGAATGTGTATTTCTATATATAAATAATTTGCTATATAAACTGTAAATAGTGGATGAATTACAAGGTTTTGATACAAAATGGCAAATAACTTCTGATCTAACCAAATCAACATCATCCCAAATCTATGTGCATTAATACAGTTTTAAACACAATTCATTGAATATCCGAATGCATTTCTAACCTTGCTGCTATTTTTTGTTTTCTTTTCTGGTCAAGTACAATTAAAGAACCGTGTTTTCTGCTATTGTGTGATAACATCAACATTCAATGGTGACAACCTTTGTCAAGGGTGATGACATCATAATGTACTTAAGTTTGTCATCAGTACATGGGGGAATTAAGGCACTGACCCTTTCTCAGATGGGTTGTAGCCACACTCACCTTAACAGTGGGAACTCACTGTAACTAGGTTAGACTAACAATGGCCATATGGCATCATTTACATTAAAACCTATGTAAGATTTGTGCATTTTGCAAATTTTCTTTGAAATGCTTCAACTTGCCCAATTGGATTTACTATTAAATAGAATTAAAAGCAACATGTATACAATCAGACTCCAGTCCTTGTAGTTTCTGACAAGAAGATTTTGTAAACTGTCCGATAAAGCCGTATATGAAAATGGCTCACAATTTACAACTGATTATTGACCTTTTAGGTTGAACTATGGGACTGAACCTTGAGCTTAAATTAAAAAAACAACATTTTGTTAAAGGTTCTATTCAACAGTTTCAACCACTTTTTTCTCTAAGGCTACCGAATAAATTATAGTTACCTGAAAAGATCTCGCAAAATGGTATTGATTGGTCCTTTATATCCATGTAAAAAGAGAAGCATAAAACCCACTTCTCATTAGAATTTTTTTTATAAAACATATACAACCTTGTGATCACTTACATTTGAGATCATGTTTTCCTGATCATCTGGGTAACAAGTGCTGACATTTAAGCTGAACCCCGTCCTGATTTATAGATGTGGAAAGTATAAACATGGACAGCGATGTATTTCATGATTTGTACTGTCTAAGAATAAGGTCATGTTTCAAACAGCATTTGCTTAAACTAAAATACAAGTTTATGTCGCAACTGGGCACAAATTTCCATAGAGTTGGGTTAAAATGTTGATTCATGCATAAGATTCAGGCAAACTGTTGGATACAACCTTTAAGGTAAGATAACTGACCTGTGATCCAAGAGGCAACATTTTCTACACAGCAGTTCGTCATCCTGGTGACAGTACAGCGTGATTAACTCATCAGTATGTTTTCCACATTTCTCGGTTAGCACATCTTTGTTGTCTCCATGTCCTTTCACTACATTGTGATTTTCATGCAAATCATTATGAAAACCTAAGCAGGCGGTACACAGATGTTTATTGCAGTCAGAGCAGTAATAATCTGCAGTCTGGTCTTTTTTCTTCTTGGCACAAATGGCACACTTAGGATCTTTATATTCATCTGACCACTTCTCTGCATCCATCGCTGCTGCCATATTTACTATCTGGCACAAGATCTCTAACAGTATGTACACTGAAGTCTGTGCTGCAAGAACAAGAGGTATGTGTTACTAACTAGCCAAGAGTCAACTTGTTTCGAGGTTATCAGTGGGAAATACGATAACTCAATCTTATCACAATAATGGTTAAGCAGTCTTTAGTTTGTATGTTTTAAGTCGGCGTTCAGTTGGTTATTGGTTTGTGATGATTAACCAACTACAGTGTGTAAACATGACAGAACATTTGAACTCTATTACACATGACAATTAGATTCAGCCTAAGTTTAGCAGGAAATATGTTGTCAGCCAGGCAAGGTCAACTTCTGTGTATCCATTAATAGATTCCAACTCCGATGCTTCGTTATGACGCTGCATTATTTCGACGCAGCTTTTGTTTTGACCTCGTTCTGATAAACAGGAAGTTCCCGTGACGTCATTCCGCCGGATTTCGTTTGTAAACATCACTGCGCTCCGTATCAAAACAATGTGGAAAGTTAGAGACTTCCAGGTACGCTTTAAACTTACTTTGTTCTCCTTTCACTAAAAAAATATGTTTTTTCTTAGTGCAAAATATCTCCTTAGGTAAAAAACTGTTTTGAAGTGTTATTTACCAGATATAACAATTTAACAGGCTTGACGTCTGCTTTTCATGTCCTAGTTAAAAGATCACGTGACTGTCATGTGATTTATGTACGTCCTACAAATAATTTTCACTGTTTATAAAGGTGTACGCGTTATAACATTTTCAGACGCTTATTCAATTATTAACTCGCATTTATAATTCAATTTCTTGTTTTAGAGAGAGAAGGTGAAATACAGACGTTATTCACCATCAGCCATGACTTCAGCATATATGAAGATTAAGGAATGTGGAGGGACAGTGCGAGGTACTGCAAGGGAATTCGGAATTCCAGAAGCCTCCTTGAGGCACAAACTCTGTGGAAGAGTAAACCCTGAAGCTGTGCGTTCTGGGCCTGCACCAATATTCTCCCAAGAAGAAGAGGCACTGCTTGTGAACCACCTTTGGCTATGGATATTGCAGGTACTGTTTTTCTTTTATGCAAATTCAACTTACCAAAATAAATGTCTTGTGTGTGTTTTATTTTTCTCTCAGAAATGTGCATGCTATTATGTTTAAGCAATTTTGTTAAATACCTTTCTGTTTTATTGTTACAGGAAAGAAGTTGTAGACATAGCAAGTGAATACTCTGTAAGCCTGGGTCATAGAGAGAAAGGTCATCAATTGTCCATTGGATGGTATGTGCATCTGACTTCTCGTTGGCCTGAACTCAAAGCACTGGCACCTAGGGGCTTAGACATCCAGAGAGCTAAGGCAACCTCTGTTGAGTGTGTGTCAAAATACTACACTGAACTTGGACGCATACTTACCAAATACAACTTGTCTGGAAGTCCAGAAAGGATCTACAATGTAGATGAGAAGGGTCTGTCAACAACCCACAAGCCTCCTTCTGTGATAGCTGCTACAGGAACCAAGCCCCCTGCTGTTGTGTCAGCCAGCAGGATCAATGTAACGGTGCTTGGATGTGGCAATGCACAGGGTCAACAAATCCCCCCATATTTTGTCTTCCCTGGCTTAAGAATGCGCAAGGAATTGTTAGAGGGGGGAACTCCAGGTGCAGATGGTGAGGTCTCAGAGTCAGGTTGGAGTAATGGTGACATTTTCAGGACCTACTTACAGAGTCACCTACTGAAATACTTGCCACCAAGAAACCCATCTCAACCTGTACTATTACTTTATGATGGTCACAGGTCTCACATTAATCTTGCGTTGGTGGAATGGGCCAAGTCTGAGAATATAATTCTCTTTGTGTTACCAGCACACACTAGTCATGTATTACAGCCAATGGACGTGGGCTGCTTTGGTCCATTTGAAAGAATTTTCAACTCGGTGTGCCATAAGTTCATGAGAGAACATTGTGGACAATCCATTACGAAGTTTGACATCTGCAGACTCAGCTGTGCAGCATATATTAAAGCCCTCTCTCAAGAAAACCTCCAGTCAGCATTCAGAAAATCTGGAATATACCCATTTAACCCAGATGCAGTTGATGCTTCACATTTCCAGCCTTCAAAAGTGCAGCAGCAAAGAAAAGGTTATTCTGATGACCAGAGCAATGTAACCCCTGATGTCATCCCAGCTGTGCACAATGACCCTTTGCCCAATCCTGTCCACAAATTCTTCAGTCAAAAGGAGGCCCCTCTCATTCAAGAAAAGCCACCAACAAAGAAAAGGAGATGCTTGAGTGCAGTTGTATCAGGGAAGGCCATCACAGAGGATAGCATGGTACAAGCCATAAAAGATCATGAGACCAGTACAAAACCAAAGTCCAAAAGGAGGGAGGCTCCTGCTGTTATTGCTGTTCCATCTGGTGAAAGGCAGAGAACAAAACCTTCTGCAAAACCTGTTCTAGAAAATGATCCTGCTTCAAGCTCCTCAACTGAAGATGAATCAGAAAAATGTTGCGTATGCAATAAATTCTCACCTGAAGAGATTAGACAAAGCCACTCCATAATATTTGTAAAGTGGGTGCAGTGTGATGTATGTGGCCACTGGGTGCACCTTAATTTCTGCACCAATATTAAAGTAGTAAGGCTGGGAGACACTTTCAGGTGCATACACTGCTCTGATTGAGAGGAACAAATAATTTGATACACCATTTGAGCATTGTTATAAATTAAATGTATTTTCATCTGAAGAAAAAATCCCATCTTACCTTATTTCTTCCTTTTTTGTTACAGACTCAACAATTTTCAGAGTACCACATGCCTGACAGTGATAATGAGTGCAAAATTCACTGTCCAATCAAATGCGTCGTTTCATTGTACTGCCAAAATGGCCGCCAAAACAATAGTGGTCTAGATTAATGCAGGATTTCCTTCAAAATAAATGTTATCGAAGCGAGTGGCTACTTCTTTTAGGTTATATAAGACTTTATCTCTTTGACTAACAGTTAATTTAGTTCGAAGTAGGTGATAAACAATATTTTTATGATATAATGTCTTAGGTGCGTCATTACTGTGTACTCGAGGATAAATTGAAATGCATGTGAAAGAATTTAAGCTGATTTTATCTACGACTTGCAATACGTTAAGCATACGTTAAATATATGGACAGCTTATGGTATCTTATCCGATAATAAAGAATATGTTAACTTGGCTGTGGCCATTAGTTGGTCCGCGGTCCTACACACAAGTTGTCACAACCCGGAAGAAGATGCATCGATCTTACCAATAAGCGGCCACAAGCAATAACACTCGATCTGGCTGAAAACGCTGGCTGCTGGAAGGTCACAATGAACTATTCTAACACAATCACAGACACTCAATGATACTTCAATGTATTTATGTAAATGTTCCACTAAAGGGAAATGATATACTTTAATAAAACGACTACGTCTACTGATTCGCCATTTTTGCTGTAAAACACGGAAGTGATTGCCTCGTTCTGATTTGTTCTTTGACCCGGCGTTTCCGTCCAACACATATATGAAGCTTGGAACCATAAATTGACCTTTACATCTCATTTTGCAAGGTCGGTAAGACTAAATAGCGAATAGGAGTCATATTTCCGATTGGGACTCTCTTCATTTGCAAATGTGACATGGCATACAAATTACGATGCGAATGTGACATATGACATGTTTCGTACATTACTTTAACCATTATATGTATATGGTTAAGAAAGTGTTTATGCATAGCAAGAAAATGCATCATTTACCGGTAGAGGCTTAACATAAACCAGTGCGGTCTGATATATATAAATGCGTAAGGTCCGATGGCGTAATGACCTCGCCTCCTAATATGTATACACAGTCTAATAACAACACATAGGGTCTGTTAATTCTGATAACAACACTTCATTACATCCATGTCTCATTATGTATTCATGAATATTTTGCATTAAATTAGCTTTAACAAATAAATAAGTGCGGTCTGGTGATATAAATAGTCAAGATAAAAGGGAAACAACTTTGTTCAAATTTATTATATATATTTCACTGTTCTCTCCCATGCTAGAATGACTTTTATGTGTTGCCTTTATTTAAAAATTTTAAACATATGTCCCGTTTTTTTTAATTTGTTGTTGTTGTTGTTTTTAAACGACAATCTTAATTTGAGGAAAGTTATTAAGACATATGATGTAAAAATATTTGATAATACTGTAGCGCATTGTTATAGATAGTTTGCATATGATGTCATAGGCATTGATAAGACAAGTTTAAGGCAAGCATCTTTGAAGGCAGAAGCTAATGTAGGACGAAATCGGGAAATGTGTGCTGTATTAAACTCACCTTTGTGTTTTTATTTTTCAGTCTATTTTACCTACTTTTATATCACATTTAACAGCTTTTAGGAAGTACTTTAAATATAAAAAGTATATTTTGATAATTTAAAAGGTAAACACAATAACAACCAGCAAAGATACACTGTTCATTTTGTTTAAGGATGAGCCAATCATTGTATTTATTTACTTGTATCTATTCATTGTGCAATTATCAATTTTAAACTGTTTGTATTGTATTATAAGAGCTTCCCAATGGCGAATAGCTTTTATTTTTGGACCTTAAATGAAGAAATTACAAGAAAATAAATTCATCTGAAAAATCCCCTGAAGTTGCCATTAAAGATGGCTGCCAAGATAAGGGATCTTCAATGATGTGGGACTATATATTTACAGATATGTCCGAGGTGGTTCGATTTCCAATGAATAAACTCTTCCTTGTGAAGTTAACTTTCCTCTTGTTTAACATTTAGCGAGAGTTGTGATCTAAGATGTGATCTAAGATAGGTAAGGTATTTTAGCATTTTGGACAAGGTGATAAGTTTCTATCTCTCGTGTCCCTCCTCTCACAATTTTCGTGCAACAGTAACCTGCGACTTCGTATCATTCTTTCTTCCGCTTTTTAGTAAAGGGATAGATTACCTACTTAGAAAATCATTCATCAGTAAAATCTCGTTCCATAATTATACCGCATTACACCCTTTCCTTTCCAATTTATCTTTCTATTCATTCACCGTGTTCGTACATTTGGAACAACTCGGCTATTTTACGTTCAGAAATAGGTACAATCGGAACACCTCGGGTAATTCACGACTCATCTCTCGGATGTATGAAGGTAGTCAAATCACTTCGGCCATTTCCCTAAATGGGACTACTTTCGTGACACGTCAAAACAAAGATGGCAGCTTGGATGACAGCTCTCTACAGATGCCTGTAAAACTTCGATTTGTGGTGGCTCAAAATTAAAATCATCTCATTTTAATTTACCCAGCGCAGCAGACACGCAGCTGTCAAACGATGGCATTGTTTATGTTTTGTGCGAACTACATTGTAGACATTCTTCTTCTGACTCTCGGGGAACAAAACGATCGTGATTTCAGTAAGTATCATCAGATTCATCCGAGGGATGATTGTCCCGAGTTGGAATTACCAGAGGAGATCCGATTGAAATAGGTAATAAAAGCTTGCCTCTAAGTGTAGAGTCTTATATATGTATTTAAAACATTTTTCAATTTTAACCAGTTCAGAGGTGTTATTGCAATATTTCTAAAGTGACACTACCACATGTGCCAAACCAACTGGCACCAGGTAAAATAATCACCAGTAATGGAAAACTCACTCTTCCTTTAACAATATATTTAAGATACATAGCCTTATAAACTTTACCTTTCCCATGTTTGTACTCTGACTCAAGTCACTTTAACTCAAAATGGCCAACATATTGTGTGAATAGAGGTTAGAACGCAAAATAAACTTGAAACTTGAATGAAGTTGTATTACATTTCTTGCATCTCCTTACCTGCGTCAATTATTTACCAGTATGTTTCTGCTTCATGAATTCGTAAAATTGCGACTTAATTAGGTCGGTAATTGGGATGGGATTAAGATTTGCCGGCATTTTTGCCGATACTGTACAGCGACATTTCTATCATTATAGCACAGGGGCACTTTTGAGGTGCCCAGGGACTGAACTCGGCCAGTCTATTATACTGACACAGACGATTCAGGCGCAATGCTGTCCCCTTAGTCCTGAGCGTTAGGAAGGAAGCCACTACTACCAACTTTAAATTCTTTGGTTTAACCCGGCCGGAGTTTGAACCCAGGAACTCCCTGTCCGCAAGCCGACGCTCTACCACCTGAGCTTGAACGGTCGTAGGTAATTGATTCAAGGAGCTATAATATGCGATTAAGCAAGGATATCCGATATATATTATGATAAGAAGTATTGTAAATTTGTGTGCATGGAATATGTAGGAAGAATGAAAGGACTTGTATCTGTAGTACCATGTGACATATTGTCCATTTGTTAAATGTTAACCCAAAGTATAGCGATTCAACTGTAATGTTAAATACCCTAAGGAAACTGTTAAATAGAGAGAAACAAACAGAAATGGAGAGAAAGTAAGAGACAATGTATAGACAAACCGAAATAGAGAAAGGTAAGAAAGAGTATAGATAGACAGAAGTAGAGAGGAAATAAGAGACTGAGTATGAACAGACAGAAATAGATAAAACATAAGGAACAGTATAGACAGACAGAAATAAAGAGAAAGAACTAGACTGAGTATAAGTAACCACAACTAGAGACAGTAAAATACATATTATGAAAAGACAAAAATAGAGGGATAAGTAAGAGACAGAGTATGGACAGAAAGAGAGAGAAAGTAAGAGAATGAGAATAGATAAATAGAAAAAGAAAGTAAGAGACAGAGTATAGACAGACAGAAATAGAGAGAAAATAAGAGACATAATAAAGAGACAAAACTATATAGAAAGTAAGAGGCAGAATATAGACAAACAGAAATAGAAAGAAAGTAAGAAACAGAGTATAGACAGACAGAAATAGAGATAAAGTAAGAGATAGCATATAGACAAACAGAAATAGAGAGAAAATAACAGAAATAATATAGACAAACAGAAATAGAGGTAAAGTAAGAGAAAGGGTATAGATAGACAGAAATAGAGAGAAAGTAGGAGACAGAGTGTAGACAGACAGACAGACAGACAGACAGACAGAAGGTAAGAGATAGTGCATAGACACACAGACAAAAAGAGAAATAGAGAGAAAGTAAGAGACAGAATATAATTGTTTTGCTTGAAAACCCCAGCAGGTCAATATAAAAAATTAAGCAGTATAGGGTTTTGAATGAATATTAAAGATTATAGGTATGCATGAAAGATCCATTACCTGCTACCTTGTCTGTATTGTTATAGTCCTTTACTTTTATTCTGTCATACATTTATTATTTATGGTGCACCGGTTGGTGAACGGTTAGAGTTGCCGACTTGTAAATTCCCAGCCTCTCACCTCATGGGTTCGAGTCGTTGTTGGGAAAGAGAACTTACATTGCTGCCATGACGTTATCATTCCATGTTCATTGCTGCTATGACGTTATTATGACATTTTCATTGCTGCCAGACTGGCCGCAATAGCTCAGATGGTAGAGCGTCGGCTTGCAGATCGGGAGGTCGTAGGTTCGAACCCCGGCTGGGTCAAACCAAAGACTTTAAAGTTGTTAGTAGTGGCTTCCCTCCTAACGCTCGGGGCTAAGTGGACAGCATTACGCCTGACGCGTTGGTGTCAGTATAATGGACCGGCCGGGTTCAGTCCCCGGGCACCTCATAAGTGCCCCTTTGCTATAATGATAGAAATGTCCCTGCACAGTATCGGCAGAAAATGCCGACAATCCCATCCCATCCCTCATTGCTGCCATGACGTAATCATACCAGATCCGTTGCTGCCATGACGTTATTATGCCATATTCATTGCTGCCCTGACGTTATGCCATACACATTGCTGCCATTACGTTATCTTGCCAAATTCATTGCAGCCATGACGTTGTTATGCAACACACATTGCTGCCATGACATATTCATTGCTGCAGTGACGTTATCATGCAATGTAAATTACTGCCATGACGTTGTCATGTCATATTGCTTGCTGCCATGACGCCATTATGCCATATACGTTGCTGCCATGACAGTGTCATTTCCTATTCATTGGTGCCATAATGTTATTATGCCCTATACATTGGTGCCATGACGTTATTATGTCATATACATTGCTGCCATGACGTTATAATGCCCTATACATTACTGCCATGATGATATTCCCTATATATTTCTGCCATGACGTTATTATGCCCTATACATGGCTGCCATGATGTTATTATGTCTTTTTCATTGCTGCCATGATGTTATTATGTCTTTTTCATTGCTGCCATGATGTTATTATGCCCTATATATTGCTGCCATAATCTTATTATGCCCTATACATTGCTGCCATTATGTTATCATGTTCTCTTTATTGCTGCAATTATGTCATTATGTCCTATAAATTTCTGCCATAATGTTATTATGCCCTATTCATTCCTGCCATGACGTTATCATGTCCACTTTGTTGCTGGTATGACGCTATTATGCCCTATACATTGCTGTCATGTCTTTATTATGCCCTATACATTGGTGTCAGGATGTTATTATGCCCTTAACATTGCAGCCATGATATTATTATGCCCTATTTATTGCTGCCATGACGTTATCATGTCCTCTTTATTGCTACCATGATATTGTTATTCCCCTTTACATTGCTGCCATGACGTAATTATTCCCTAACAATGCTACCATGGTGTTATTATGCGCTATACATTGCTGCCATTGAGGTATTATGACGTATACATTCCTGTCATTGAGTTATCATGACGTATAATTACTGACATTGAGTTATTATGACCTATACATTGCTGTCATGAAGTAATCATGTCCTTTACATTGCTGCCATGACGTTATCGTGCCATACACATTGTCATTGTAATTAACATTGCTGACGTCGTTATTCCATGCACACTGCTGCCATGACGTTATTATGCCAAATACATTGCTGCCATAACGATGTTATCCCATACACATTGCTGCCATAACGCCATCATGCCCTTTACATTGCTGCCATGAGGTTATCATTCCTATACATTGCTGTCATGACGTTTTTATGCCCTATACATTGCAGCCGTGACGTTTTCATGACATATTTATTGCTGCTATGACGTTGTTATGCCATACACATTGCTGCCACGACGTTATCATTCCATGTTAATTGCTGCTATGGCATTATTATGCCATTTTTATTGCTGTCATGACGTTATCATGCCATTTCCATTGCTGCCAAGACATTTTCATGCCATATTCATTGCTGCCATGACGTTGTTATGACATACACGTTCCTGTCATCATGTTATCATTCCATGTTCATTGCTGCTATGGCGTTCTTATGCCATACCCATTGCTGCCTTGACGTTATTATGCTCTATACATTGCTACCATGACGTAAATATGCTAAATACGTTAATGCCATGACGTTATTGTGCCCTATACATTGCTGCCATGACATTATTATATCATATACGTTACTGCCATGAAGTTATTATGTTATATACATTGCTGCTCTGACGTTATTATGCCATATACGTTGCTGACATGACGTTATTATGCCATATCCATTGCTGTCAAGACGTCTTTTCAACAACAAACTTTGCTTCGATGGACTTATTAGGCCATAAAACTTAATTATTATAAACGGAATATTAAATGATCAGGCATTCTCATGTTGATCTGCAAGTGTAATGCCTGCATAAAATGTTCGTGCATCGTACGCGATGTGGTAGAAAATAAAGCACCGAAACTATATAGTAGACTAAAACTGTTGTTATACAAAAGTCGCAGGTAAACATGTTTATAAGTACTTTTTAAACAGTATCAGACTGTTATAATAACATTCGTCACAGGTTTACATCAAATGTTTATTGAAATGTGATATATTGTTTTCTTTCAGAAAGGCCTTACTACTAATTTGAATTTAAGTGTAATTTAAATGTTAATCCGTGCTATAATTAATAAAAGAAATCACTTCAATATTCACCAAGATGTCACTAGAGCAATTGTTTTACCCGACCTCCTCCACAACTTGACGCCACCAAGCGGTGTAGCGTCTTTTAACAATTCTGTTTATATTGATCGTCATTTTAAAATTAGGTGTCGCCCGTGGCGTAGGGGTAGTCGCCGATTTGTGATTCCACTGACTGTTTAGCATCCCATCGTTTGAGTTCGAATCTAGTTCGGGAAAATGACTTAATTTTAGATCTTTTAGCTGAACTGCATCACGCCGGTGGTTCAACTCAGACATTTGTCTGGGGTCTTCCTTCACTCAAAATAGCTGGATGTCGCTATAATGACCATGATTGATCGGTGCGTTAGATTTGTTAATAATAGATTTGTAAAAAAAATATCAAACGAAGCGTTGACCTTACGCCTAGTTTTCCTGCTCATATCTATGTTTCTTTCCTTTATGTATATATGTATCAATAAGGAGGGTATCACCAATTCGTCTTGTAAACGCTTAATGTAAAATAATTATAAAGTAAATAAACTCATAAACAATTTGAAATCCTTGAATATCATGCTACATTTGTGTATTTAAAAAAAAACACTGTTGGGGGTGGGAAGCATCGACCTTTAAACACTCGCTTTCCTTGACCGCCGGAGAATTTTCGAAATATTTAAATTATCTTTTGTATGCATATTCTTTTTTTCTGGTTTGGAGGTTATGGTGAGTTCACTGAGAGAAGGACCAAATGTATATGTAAATAGTTTATTGTTTATACAGATATACATATTTGTCTAGCTTCAATAAGAATAAAAAACAATCAAAGCAAATACATGATATATATTAGCATCTCTATCAAACACAGATTTTACATTTTACATTCTACATTCAAATACATATAAACCAGTACTATAGTACATTATAAAAAACAACATCTAGGTTAAGCTATATTCTAACAACAATTCTTAATTCCAATAACAATCATTGGTATCTTGTTTTAAATGGTTAATCAGCACAAAGGCCGCATTCAGGAAGCAATGGTTTATCCACAGATAAACAACTCTTCTCTTAAGTTTTTCGCAAAATCTTTCATTACAACAACGGAATACGCATCACATTTGGTTCCCGATTTACGTCAGATCAAGTATGCGGCGTTCTGGAAATCGACATTTCAACGGGAAGGAAGTCGTGGGCCCTCCTACTAGCAAATGTAAGCTAAAAGCCTTTTGGGCAAAATTCAAGAAAATAGTACGTCATTTGTGTTTGTCGACAACAGAATCGATTACAATTTGAATAAGCAAAGCAAACACTTAAAAGCGGTATTCAAGCTTAATTACATACAAGAAACTAAATCCTACTAGTATACATTTAAATAGCGTTTTCTCAATACATATCACATGCATATTTCTTGCATAAACTGGACAATCATTGATCTAAAACTTATGCAATATTTGAAATTAAGTAGTGTGAATAATAAAATGAATCATATTTGGATTGACAGTGACGGAATATATGAAGATAAAAAACACCAACATGTGGTGCGAAATCATCTACACATGCACGATATGTTAAACCATGTACAGGCCGCTTTAAGGATTTAGGCCCATCATTAGATCGTCAATTATCGCCTTGTTACGCTACCTTTCGTAGAAGTTACGGAGCCACTTCGAGACTACTCGGCTGTTTACGAAATTAACGATTTAGGACCATCATTAGATCGTCAATCATCGCCCTGTTACGCTACCTCTTGCAGAAGTTACGGAGCCACTTCGAGATTACTCGGCTATTTACGACATTAAATAGTCTCCACAAACTTAAATTATTGAAAGTATTCGTTTTTGAACACATTACTGTATTTTGATTTAAATAAGGATATAATTACGAATATTCCCACAACGTTTTTTTTTATTTTATGTCTCAATAAAACGCCTTAATGACAGGAAATGCAACATTTTCGTAATGAAGAACTGTGAAGGTCAGCCGCGAGTGACGAACATAAAGAGAACATTGGATTCAGTCATTCCTGCTTTGGCACTTTATTTCTCAAAGAAATAGCTTGTGAACATACTATTATTTCTACATGTTTGAAATCATTTAACGTGTAAGCTCCAAATGAGATGGTAGATGGAACGGTCACAGTTGGTCTCACAATTTTATTATTTCAAAACCCAATAGGCTATAGCTCTACATGAAAGTTCAACAGAAATTTATAAAATGCTATTGTAATTCAAATGTGACACTATATATTGCTGCTGTAGCATGTTAAGAACTTAGAATATTAATTAATTTATTTTATAAGGCATGTTTAATTGATTCATGCTGCTTTGTCTGTATGTTTATTTATCTGATTAAGAAAAATGGCCGACATAATCTTGGAGGGTGTTCTTCTAAGGTGCAGTATATTATACAAACTACATGGTAAAAATTGCCAATTTTTTGCTAGATATTTCAGGTAATATAGTAGATAATTTCTGTGTATTTTATTTGGATGGACTCTGTCACTAACTTTAAATTTTTTTTTTTTTTTTTAAAATGAAGTACATTATAATAAATTAAAAAAATGGCTATTTTCGAGTACAAATGACAAAGTATTTTTACTTTTATATACTTTATTGTAAACAATATGAAACATTTGATATTTTTGCCTGATAATATGATACCTAATGGACAATTTGATACCATATGTGCCATATTTTAAAAGAATTTGTGAAAAATAAGACACTTTTTACAAATCATAGGTTGGCATATTTTTGGCAATTTTGAGTAGTGACCCCATAAAATGTAAAACTTGCCATAAATTACTTATTTTATGGTAAAAATCTTTTAAATTTTGCAAACATGTCTAGAATTAAGTATAGAATAAATATATTATAACATTTCATGTGTCCTGTTTTATGACAATGAAGGATCTAAATCCTTAAGCCCGTTTTGTTCTAAAAACAACAACAATAAATACAATATAACAATTATCGATTATAAATACATCTCCATCGACACATTTGTTCATACAAATGATAATCGACGAACTATGTAATAAAGGTTCTCATAATTTTGTAATTTCATATACCATTTTTTGTAAAGTCCAGGAGCGGATTAGGGGGGGGGGGGGCTGTGCAAGGAACACGAATAAAACTGGTAGAACATATCTAATAAATACATTTCATCAATAAACGTTGAATGACTAGTGAAATTGTATCAGATGTGATCCCAATTTACGTCAGAGCACATAGGCGGCACTCCAGAAATCTATGTTTCCACCCTAATAGCGAACGTGTTCAATACAACCTTCGAATACATCATTAATGGTATCTTTAAAGGTCATTTCATGTCTTCTGTATGTAATATATGACATGGCGTGTAAAGAAATCCAAAAATCATAAAGTGAGAACGTTTAAATATTTGAAGAACGTTCAATCCCGCTCGGGCTAAATTACTAGATCCGCTCTTGGAATCATGCACAGTTTGGGATATGGAATGACAGGTAAACCGGTATTGTTACATATGCGCAGAAACATCGAGTGCAGCATCAACACAGCAATATCTTTTCCTTGCAAATTATGTTGACATGAAATGTTACTAAATCTTTTAATGAAATATTGAAAAACACTCAATACGAGCACTCTATAATTGTCCAACGAAGGACACACATGGCCGTGTTTATACTATATAATATTCTAATTAGACCCTATACACTACAACTGATGCCTTGCTGGTCACGGCTTCAATTTTTAAAATAAAATAATACTGAAAACCGATTGATGATTGTTTATATAACAACTGTCTGACATTTTTGCATTTATGCGCATACCGCCACATGTTACACGAATGTATTAAACCGAAATGCGAATAGTAGTATGAAATAATTTATTTAAAATTTATTTTTTAATTCAGAAGAAATCTGAAACGAATGTTAAAAAAAATCAGCATTGGAGTAATGTATAGACTACGTTGCATCTTCTTGTTGATTTTGCAGGAAAGCGTATTATCCGCGTGTGATGACGTCATATAGTTATGATTAATGACGTAATTGTTTTGATGCTGATGTAAAAAATACAAACATGGCAAACTGAGATGAAAACATCAAACTGAATTTAAATAAACTTTAATTATAGGAACGTGTGTACCAAATAGTCAATGGAAATACAACAATATATCAACTACAAACTTATCTGTAACATTTACAGATGAACAGAGTTTCAAACACACGTTTTAATTTCATTTTATTTCTAAACAAAATGTCGATTGAACATTGTTTCAATAAAATGATGATTTAATTCCACTTTCATAACGAGTCACTAATTTACAAAATGTCACAATCAGCAACAAAGGAGAAACACAAATAAAAAACAAAATGTCCGACAATAATTAATATAAACGTTACTTCCATTCCACCATCAGAAGCTGATCACTCTCCCCACCGACATACAAGTAACTCCTCCACACATCATAACTGAGGCAGACTGGACGCCAGATTCCATCTTCCTTGGACAATATCTGACCTACCACGTGACCATCCTCGGTCAACTTGACTACGTTGTGTGAATGATATCCACTGGAAAACACGAGACCGTGATGGTCAGTGGTCACACCCCAGGCACAAGACAGTCCAAGATCCTTCTGAGAGAGACAGAATATCGGTCCCCCGTCCGTGCCGACACATACAAGACCTCTCCCCCCGTCAGCCACATAGAGTCGATCGCCGTAACCGGCGATTTGTTGGATGTAAGAGAACAGTTTCCGGCCGGCGGTGTCCATGGAGATCTCCCTCAGCTTCCTTCCACTACACACGTCGTGTACATACAAGATGGTACCACCCCACCCTGCACAGTACAGCAGTCCGCCATGACAAGCGATCCTGGCGGTCTCATGTCCCAACTCGACTGTTCTTGTCCTGGTAAGACTGACTGTGTTGTACACGTGGACTTGGAAAGAATCATAGATGGCAACCTGGAAATACAGAAATGTAGACCAGAGTAAAACATTATAAATGTACAGATAGAGCAATATTTTCTTTAGTTTAGTGTGATATTTCTGATACTATTAATCATGTGAACACGTAAAAGCAGTTATGTTGCAGGATTAAATATCTATTGATACAGTACTTTGCAGTAGATCTACTATTTTATACTTTTGTAAAGATTCATGCACACATTAAGAGTCAACCAATCAATAATGTCACATTTAGTATTAAGCAGCCAACTTGTCAATTCTAATAGTTAATACACATCAGCTTTCTCTCCTGCCTTCCAGGACGTACGCCACGTGACGGTCGTGGCAATCCGAGTGTAAACGTTGGTTCCAAATTCGTCGCGTAGGGTAATAATGTATAATAATGTATAATGTATATATATATCGAATGTAATGTTCATCCGAAACATTCGGTAAACATGCTTGCTTTGTTTACCTAATGATAAAGAAATATATATCATTCCTAGACTTTAAATAAATTGTTGTCAGTCACAGTTCCGGTCCCTGAAATAGTTTATGTTACCCATTACAATAAATTCCGCGTACATGTATGCTAACAGTGATTCAAATGTTCATGTCTTATGTGACGTAATTTCATCTCATTTCGGTATACATCTCATATCGTTACTATTTTTCTTTCTTTCACACATACGAGTTTTCAGCTAAGTTTGAAATGTATTTTCTCTATATCTGGTGCCTTGTGATACCCTCAAACAATTACCGAATAATTAAAATATATTTTCCCAATCTAAGTAGACCTAGGCAAAGATAAAGATTTTGTTACATGATTACAGTCTTATCCTCCAGCACATTCTTTTTTTAAGAGTGCACGCGGCCATGTGATTTATCAGAGGCGCAAATGGGCCACTCGACTTATTGTCAAGTCGAATGATTTAGTCTATACCTGTCTTCCATCTGACCTGCTGTGTATTGCTTATATTCCTTGTTAATTCAATCTACAGCACTTAGGTGATACATGACCACGAGTGAAATTAAATACAATCATACGATGAAATTATTTCTGTCGATACGGCGTAGACATTTTTTTCTATTAAGATTTTCTAAATATTCGTATAAAGGCATGTGCGAATTATGGCCACTCACCTGGCGACCATGTCTTTAGACTGATCAAAACTCTTGAAGCAAGCTTAATACAATGCCACCAAAGAAACATGTAAATGAAATATCACGGCTCTACCTCTTGAAGTTGCTGACTAGATTTTCCAATTTTCCCTACCATTTGGCCACACCCCTGACAATAATCAACAAATTAAAACAATAAGTCAATGATATTTTCTTGGTAGAACCAGTGCTCAGGTACTAAGTACACGCAATAATGTGCAGAACCATGGACGCCCACTTAAGCTTGTTGTGGAGCATGCCGTTATATAATATAAACTTGACCCGACCCGTTATTAAAATAATCATGCACATGCAATGTTTTACTAATATTTCTTTTAATTAAATTTATTTTATTGTTGGTAAATCTTGCGTGTCGATATACTACATTATAGTATACATCCAAATTAAATCACCAAAGAGACACGAAAAGTATACTTACTGCTACCTCTTGTGGACCAATACAGCATACATCTGTTGGCTGTCCATCTGTATCACTGAACTTGGTCACCATGCTACTTGACGGGTCTACATGCTTTAGTCTTCTGTTATTGTAATCAGTTACCATCAGACTTCCATCACTGAGATGACAGCAACCACTACTGGAACATGTATTCGTATCCTCGTGTATCCTCACATTGATGCGTTTCTTTTCTGGTCTCACAACTGGCCTATTTTCCTGTTTCTGCACTGGCCTCTCTACTTGACGGTCTGCTGGACTCCTTACTATTTCCTGTACTGGTATGTCTGCTTCACCTCCAACAGCACCCTGTGAGCTGATATCTTGTGTCTTTGTGCTGACTTCCTTAACAAGGGAACTGAAACAGCGCAGGGAGTCAAATATCTTCCTTTCAGTCATGAAGTTGAATTGATGTCCCTTTATTAGTCTGTCCGACTCCTTATGAAAAGCATCAACTTTTGGAGCAAGTGTCTGACCCTTCTTTTTAAGGACAAACGCATTGGCTTTCCACTGTTTTGACTTTGTAATTTTGTTTAAACATTGATTTATTTCATCTTTAGTTAAAGCACACGCTTGTCGATGATGTTTGGTGACTGCAAGAAGCTCTTCTTGTTTACTTTTGATATCCTTCTTACTCTTCTCTTTAAGCTCCTCAATTCGGGACAACAATTTCTTCGCATAGTCTTCCAGATCCTTAAGAAAACCATCACCACTATGCTGAATATTAGCCTCGTGCTTATCTAAAGCTTCAATGGCTTTGTTAATATTGTCCAGAGCTGAATTTAATTGTGCAGGGACAGCTTGTAACTCAGGATCAGCATTGAGTTCATCAGAGTATACCCTTATATTTTGGGGGTCCTGACATTTCCTGAAAAGAAAAGGAAAAAGATCGTCACAATCGTAAGGCGGAGGAAGACCCCAGACATATGTCTAAACAGAACAGCCTTTACAATACCGGTAAGCTGGAATACCCCACATGTTTGACCTTGAGTATGACTCGGCGACTCTACCTTTCAAATACATTAACACTTACTATAAGAGGCAGTGATTTGAATTGAGAATTAACATACTTTTGCCACTCCATTCTCATCTAAAAATTGTCTTCACATTATTTACTTAACATGTCAATCGATGCACAGTGTTTCAAATGACCAGCATTGTTCTTTGTCTACATTACCATGTCCGTTTAACCTTATCTTTACTTGAAAAAGATCCGTTATTTTTTGCTTGAGGCCAATTATCAATACTTAGCCGGTTACAATAGCTCAGGTGGTAGAGCGTCGGCTTGCGGATCTGAAGGTCGCGGGTTCAAAACCCGGCCGGGTCAAACCAAAGACTTTAAAGTTGGTAGTAGTTTCATCCCTTCTAACGCTCGGGGCTAAGGGGGCAGCATTACGCCCGACTCGTCGGTGTCAGTATAATGGACCGACCGGGTTCAGTTCCTGGGCTACTCATAAGTGCCCCTGTGCTATAATGATAGAAATGTCGCTGCACAGTATCGGCAAAAAATGCCGGCAAATCCTATCCGAATCCTTAGCACAGTTCAACCATATATTATCCCTTAAAATACATGTTTTTGTTGTTGTTGTTTTTTGTAAATTAAAAGTTGCCTTTGCAATGACTGTATAGATATATAATTTCACCAGCAAATCATATCACTCCTAACCAGATAGCTAATTGAAGGCGCTTTGTCATTGATTTGCTTTTTTGTGTCATGTACACAAGGGTGATGGTAAATAGGGCTGTTGTGATGTTGGAACCATACCATGATATATTTCGATACATATAGAGCTTACTGCAATACGTACAACACCATATTCCCAAATTTAAACAATTATAAGGAGCTATTTCACTCAATATAATGAGCACAGTGAACAATAAATACCTGAGAAAAATATGACATAGTTTTATAAGCTTTGTAACAGGTAAACTCAGAAACATGAAAGTAATATAACTAAAAGGTCACAATGTACAGTCAAGCAACAAATTAACTTTTCGTGACAGTAAAGTGTGATGCTCCCATTGAATTAAGGCGATGATAAATCGGAGGTGAACAATAGGCAATACTAAAGTTCTAGGTATTCTTCATCGAAATATATCTCATTACAATGTGGCTACTTGGAGTAAATTGTATTCCCAATAGGAATCATGCATCTATGCAACAATTCTTTTTCTTAAATCAAGATATTACATTGTGCAAATAAAGCTAAAACTAGTTTAAAACTCATATTGAAAGGAATACTGCAAATGAAAATCGAGTAAGCACATTTTCTGGGATGTTCAGAATGCATTGCATTAAAAGGTTTCGACAGCAGTCTACATTTTCAGTCGTTGATCGCTTTTCATCAATACAAGCACAATTGACCCTTGATGCACAAAATGCTGGCAATAACCAAAAGAAACAAAATATGATGAAAAAGCGATATTATCATTGTGTATCACGGTAGAGTAATAAATCCACACAGTATTGCAATAAACCGGCATGCCACAAATACATTAATGCATGGGCGGATCTAGTAGGCGGGTCAAGGGTGTATAAGTGTTGCGTATGTGTACAGTGCTACAGAGAAGACAAGTAAGCACGTATTTATGCGTAAAATGTTTTGAAAAAATGCATTGAAAAAAATTGTTTGGGAAAAATATTTCTATGAAAGCCTGTTAAGCATCTGAAATGCAGGAAATTACACTATATGGCTTCAAGATGTCAACAATGACAAAGAATTAAAAAATACAATGCATTGTCTAATGTATGTAATAAGGTAGACTGATAGACTAAACATGTATTGCCTCGACACGATTTTACTTCAAGGTGACACTGTGACCTTGACCTTTAAGGAAGCGACCCCAATTTTCGCGCGCGACAATTTGTCTTTCTATCACGATAACTTCTGTGAAAGAATTTTACACTGTGAATGCAAATAATAAGTTATGGGCCGGACATGATTTTGCACACTGTGACATTGACCTTCAAGGTAGTGACCCAAATCTTGCACATGACACATCGTCTAGTTATCACGATCATTTCTGTCAAATAATATTAAAATGCGACGTCAAAGAACGGTTGTGGGCCGGACACATATGCGAGACAGACGGACAACGCTGCGACTGTATACTTTCCCGAATTTTCATTCGGGAAGCATATTAAAATGATTATCGATTATGTCTTTTGATGAGAGCGCAAACAGTTTGGAATGATAATGACATGAAAAACGTTTCTACTGGCTTTTGAAATGCAGGAAATGGTGCCATTTTAAAAGATATGCAGAAATTTTTCCTGTCCCAGCAACGCTGCAAAGTTAGCTATTTTAAACTACAAAAATGCTGTGACAACTTACTTTTAAGATCACATTTCATGATCATCCGGGTTATCAGCTCTAAAATAGATATCTAGATTTAGCTGATGTCCCGATCGTTCTTATTCATAGATATGGACAGAATTGACAAGGACAGCTATATATTTCATTATTTGTAATATCTAATAATTTGGGTAATGCTATTACAGCCTTTATTTAAATTTAAGTATAAGTTTTGGCTACATCTAGGCACACTTTCCCAGAACAGACGTTGCTTCATCTATTAGATATGGGAAAGTTATAAGATATCACCTTTAAATTAGACAACTGACCAGTGATCCAAGAGGCGACATTTTCGACACAGCAGTTCCTTGTGTTGGCGACAGTACAATGTTATTAACTCCTCAGCGTGTTTCCCGCATTTCTCAGTAAGCACATCTTTGCCGTCTCCAAGTCCTTGCACTACGTTATGATTTTCGTTGAATTTATTATGAGTTCCTAAGCAAGATGTACACAGATGTTTATTGCAGTCATAGCAGTAATGATCTGCAATCTCGTCTTTGTTCTCTTTTGCACAAATGGAACATTTTGCATCTTTATATTCATCACTCCACTTCTCTGCATTGAGTGCTGCTGCCATATTTACTATCTGGCACAAGATCTCTAATGTACACTGAAGTCTGTGCTGCAAGAACAAGAGGTATGCCAAGAGAACTAACCAATAGTCAACTTGCACCGAGCTTTTCAGGAGAAAATACAATGACTCAAAAATATCACAATAATGTTTAAATAAATGATTCAATTTGTTTTAATTACATTTCTTTGCATAGTTAGTGTATAATTTGTATTCTTTAAATTGGACTTCAATTGGTTGTGGGTTTGTGATATTTAACTAACTACAGTGTGTGACAATGACATAACATTTGTACTCTATCACTCATAACAATTAGACTCAGCTTAAGTTTAGCAGGAAATCTGTTGCCAAACAGGTAATGTAAAGTTCTATTGAAAATCTTAATTCATTAATAGATTTCAACTGGCTTATGATTACTCTAATTCATGACAGTAAACAGGAAGCGTATAGCATTTGTACATCATATTAAGTTGTAAATACACTTCTAGTGCATGAATGGGTACATTCTAGTCGATGGGCATTTGAAATAAGTATGCTTGTCAAGAAAAACAAGGAACAAAATCACAACTGATGCTAACATGAGACTGTTTGCACAAAAGCAGAATTAAATGCTCTAATCAAAACTCAACGGCTATGGTTAATGTATAATCAAACTGTTATGAAAATATCGGTCAGTTTACAAGTGTTGATTTATGTAATAACTCCAGAAAATATCCAGAAAAGTGCAGTTTAAGATAAATTAACACTGTAATAAGAAAACCAATTTTTAAAAATAAATGTAATGCATATGAAAGAAATTAAGTTGATTTGATCCACGAATTGCCATACAGTAAGCACATAGGTCCAAATATATGGAAAGCTTATGGTATCTTATCTGCAAAAAAAGAACTTGGCTGGGGCCACAAGTTGGTCCGCGGCCCTGCACACAAGTTGTCACAACCCGGAAGAAGATGCATTGATATTACCAACAAGCGGCGTCTTTTACACACGATTTGGCTGAAAACGCTGGCTGCTGGAATGTCACTATGAACTATTCTAACATATTCACAGACACTCAATGTTGCTTCAATGTATTTATGTAAGTGTTCCACTAAAGGGAAAGTATATCATTCACTTAAACGACTACGCCCACAGATTCGCCATTTTATGTAAGACACGGAAGTGACTTCCTCGTTCTGATTTCGTTCCTTAACCCGGCGTTTCAGTACATCACATGCAAGATGCTGGGAACCATAAATGGACATTCATCTATGATTTGGGTAGGCCTGTATGACTAAGTAGCGAATAGCAGTCATATTTCCGACTGGATCTGTTCATTTGCAAATACGACTTGGCATACAAATTAATACAATGCTAATGTTACACAGTATATGACATGCTTTTGTATGTAATAGACATTACAATGGCTCATATTTGCGACAACGACTTTTTATCTTTCGAATATATGAGTCTATTTAAGAAAATGGCCATACTGTGAAGTACATTACATCAAGCAACTTTTAATAACTTATATTTTTGTTTATATTTTATCAGAGACAATTAATATTGTTAAGAAAGTTAGGAAATTCTAAATTAGTAATATAATAAAGTAGTTCGATTATTTAATTTAGTTATTTAATTTGAACTTCGGATAAGCTGGGTCAAACAACTGAACACACACCCTCATGTTGATTAAAGAAATTGCTTTAATGGCCATGTCAATAGCGCCAAGATACCATTAATTCATTCCCTTCGGTTTTATTATAATACTATTTCTTCATCGTCGGTTCTTAGGTATTTGCTAATGTCTATTAAAGGCAAACTTTCCATTCTTCAAAGAATATTAAAAAAAAGATTGAAATGAGGATGACTACCTAGTATAAGAATTCCAGTTTGTAACTCCAGGCGCGTATCTTTGCCTTTTTTAAGTTACGCACAATTACTAGGGTATAAATAAAAAAAGACCATGCATAACGGTTAAGCTAACTCCGGTTAAGCATCGATTTTCTTAGTGTTTTGGATACTTTTCGATATTTCGAACATAAATTGTGTAATGAACAGGATTATTGAAACATAATTATAACAACATTGAATAATACGTCCTTGTTTGCAAGCATGGCAATAACACAAAACTCCTTTCCGCGAAACTCCTTTTCGCTATTTAACTCCTTTCCGCACTTTAGCCATACCGTAAGTTTAGTTTCGTCCCGGAAGTAGCAAGGCTGGATAAGATTTTCTGTGTTATTTTTAGGGGGTATGATTAAACAGCAAATAGTCACAAATAGTCACAAATAGTCACAAATAGTCGAATGACTAAACAGGGTATAGTCGATTACAGGTTGATATATAGGCATAGGCTCCATGTTTTCATTTATTGTAAATGTTCTTTTGCATTAGAAAAGTCATTTCGTTGGTTTGAGACGGAAATCTAAACAGAAATCGGCATAAATAACGCAAAAACGGCGAAAAATGGTCACGAATAATCAAATAACAAAATAGAGTATAGTCAAATTTTAGTATGTTAATAGACTAAACTGTATCATTTAGATCAATCGAAATATTTTAATTTAATTTTTTATTTTATATTGAACATATTTGATGTATTTTTACATACTTGGTTTATTTATACTATCTATTAAACACATATTTAATAAAAGTATTACCGAAAAGTGGTTCAACGGGTAAAATTACTACCGACTCCTCAGTACTCAAGGCGAACAAGTGAAATGAATTGACTCAAGTTTGTTAAATAATTCATATTCACACCACTTCTTCTTCTCCCAAACTTATAATGCTCGTGGCTAATTTTATGTTATGTTATTTATGGGGATTTTGTTAAAATGACAGGCACAAATCCAGGAAATGGCATTCATTATGCAAACTACTAAGATTTGTATATATATATATATACACACATTTATACATACAGCGAACATATATAACGAGTTTTCAATGAATGTGTTCAAAAAGTGATTATTTCGGAGTAATTAGGAGGCTAGTCAATTACCTATTTGTGGATGTAGAAAGCGGTTTTTGTGTACATTCCGATAATCAATTAAAATGTGAAATTGTTGGAAACATCGCCAGTTATGTTATTTATAGCGTAAAATTTGGTGCAAATGTGACTGTTGTTGTTATGTTACCCTATTTCTGTAACAGATGTGTTTTGCTAAAAGAATATATTTCAGATGGGGATAAACCAAGATGTTGAGTCACATCTGATAGATTGAGGCCCTCTTTAGTCGCCGCATCAGAGCCCTATTGGCCGGAAATTCCCACGTGCTGGACACATTTCAAATTTTGACCTTGTGACGCTGCTCTTGACACTGGTTGAGATTTTTTTTTTTTTAAAGAGATTGTGTCTAGATCTGCTATTGTGAAATTTCATTGCTGTTAGTGAAGCCAAAGAGTCCGAAAGAATAACAGATTTTATTTCGTTTTGTGTTAGTATCCAGCATAAAGTTTGCATTATGGCGTTTAATTGATCTGAAGTTAAAATGGGAGTCTTATCTGTAATTCTATCAATCTGTTTAAAATCTTGACTAAGGATGACAAAGGCAGAGGCCACGATTCCCGTGAGTGAAACGTTGCTTCCATCTGTATGTATTTTAACCAGTCTGAATATTGTATGTCTAAATATTCCAGTGAAGTTACCCTCGTTTGAATTGGGCAATCTGATTTGGTGACCTGGTTTGTTAATTGTAGGGTAATATCAAGTTCAGAGAGCAGCCATGGTTCGAGCTCTGAGGGCCCCATCTCCGCTACAGTACATTCCCTGACACCGTACTCCTCTGCTCGGTCAGAAACCGTGGCTCCATAAAGTAATGTTTGTTTAATAGATCTAGTCGTTTTGTTGCAGAGGTAGTAACCGGTGCCGAGGATTTTGTTCATCGGGTTTGATGGTATCGCTTGGACAATGGCCCAGAGTCGGGCTTGCTGCTCCTCCTTCCTGAGTTACAAGGGAGGCATTCCAGCTGCATGCTCTAAAATATTGACTGGGACACTGTTAAGCGTACCCAAGGCTATTCTGAGGGCCTAATTCTGTAGGCAATCTAGATTTAGCAGATGTGTTTTTGGTACACTAGCATAGGTATCACACCCATAACGGTTTGTTTACCGGTAATAATTCCCCTTCAGCATTCTCAGCATTTTCAGGTCAGACTATTAATGATGTCAGATATATGACTTGAATGTTAACCTGGTGTCAAGAGTCATCCCCAAAAAATCTAACTTTTTTTCAAATTTAATTTTTCTTTTCTCTAAATATACGTCAAAGCTAGTTGTAGGTTTATTGCCAAATAGTTTGCCTACAGATTGAGCCATAAATGTGGCCAATAAGCGTGTTCACAAGACCGGACCTGGTAGCGCAATCGATAGCGACATACCAAAGTCGTTAATAATGGTAGTGCTATAGCTCCCTTGCTAGCACTCAAGCAAATATAAGGGAAGTTCCACGACTGGATGGCCCAGTGTCAGGATAATGTTACTGGATGTGGTATCATGCCAGGTGTTCACGTCATGCTATACACAGTAAAGGCAGCACTTTATCTGCTTCAAGTGGACGACATCTCCAGATAACTGAAATACTATTGGTGGGAGAATAAACCCAACAAACATGTTCACAAGGGCTGAGGAGTTTCAAGTCAGCGACTCCAACCGCTCGGCCACCGGCGCCCAAGTTTTATATGAGCAGTGACAAAATTATAGTGACAGATATAAGACATAATCTTCATAGTCTACTCATTAGAACTAGAGACATTGACATAATCAATGTATTTCACATATTTCATATCACCGACAAAATCATATCTGCATATAAAGTAAGTCCTTATAATTAGTCCTTTAAATATGTCAAACATATCATAGTTTACCTTTAACTTCTGTATTTTTTATGTTTCACATTTTTAATTTTGCCGATACGCAAAATATCAGTTACAATTAATTCGATATATTATTCCTGGCCTTAATTCTAAAATTATTTAATTCAAACGTCAATTAATTTATTTTTTATTCTTCGACTTTTACCTTTTTTGCCCAAATGTCACGGCTGGGGACTGATCAGGACTGGCCGCTCTACGCTGCAAAATGGTGACCCGAGAGTCACCTAAATTTAATACATGACTATCTGAGATGCAAGAAAGAAAAAAAGGTAAGTAAAACCTTTATAAGAAAAATATAAAGGTAAGTAGAACCATTATTAGTGATAATTTATTATTAATAATAAGGCATTAATATATTTTTGTTATATAATTGTGTGCTGATTCTATTTCCTATGGATATATAGTTGGTTTAGTCTGCTCATACCTTAAATTTTGATGAACATATTACTTTATTTGATTTTATCCATAGTTATTGTTTAAAACACCATTCGTGTTTGCCTTCTATGTTTGGATCATTTTTGTCCATTAAATATATGAGTTACCTTAATATATGCCATTATACAAAAATGAAAATCGCAGTCGATTGGTAATGTAGGCGTTGGTCCATGCAGGTGCAATTCCTAGGTGAATTAACAGTTCGAGTCTGATGTGGACCTGTCTAACTACAGACTGTCGACCATTGTTATTTTATTGTTTATAAGAACTCATCTCTCTAGGGCACCCATCCGTTTCAATTTAATTAGTTGTTATAAAGATAAAAAAAAATCTCAACGTGTCACATTTTTTATATAGTCACTAAGTGCTCGACAGACAGGATTTTTTTGGAGGAGAGGGGGCGGGAGTGGAATTAGTAGATTTTGTATATTTATCGGAAGGCTTATTGTCTTAAAATGTTTTCCAAGGAAATTCTTTCTCCCCGGTGAACTCTGAACTGCAGCAGAAAACGTGACCCATCGTTGATAGTATTACAGGTAGTACAGGTAGGGTTTAGGTTTAGTATATATTGTCCTGAGCAACCAGATAGTAGAGTTTTTGCTGTTCTTAGCCTAGTAATACAATTGTCCCGTCCTAAGATATCCGAGTACATAGATGGTAAATTATTGGTGGGTAAGGATATATCATTATTAAGTATTGTATTTTCTATTATTGTTATGTTACCCCATTTCTGTAAGAGATATGCTTCGCTAAGAGAAGATATTTCAGATGGGGATGAACCAAGATGTTGAGTCACATTTAAAAGATTGAGGCTCTCCTTGGCTGCCGCGTCTCGATGCATTCATTGCCGAAAATTCCCACATGTGCTGGACACCATGCGATTTTAGCCTTCTGATCCTTCTCTTGATAGTAGTTGATAACTATTTTAATTTTGTGTAAGACGTCGGGTCTAGATCTGCTATTGCGAACATATTTATTGTATATTTACATATTTGTATGAATTATATATTTAAAGCATTGTTCAATTTAAGCCATTTTAGATATTTTCTTGCATTATTTCTAAAGTGAGACAACAACACGTGCCAATCGTCTGGCACCAGGTAAAATCTACTTATAATAGACAACTTACCCCTCTTCAATGTATAGGCTGCAGTGTGAGGTTAGTGTTAACTGCTGTGCGTGTGATTGTGGGGTGTAATTCATATGTTGGGGTGTAAATTGTTAACCATGTGTAATTTTGTATTTTTACTCTTTGTTTCAAGCTGGATAAACTTGAAAGAGTTCTAACTAACTAATTGGTTTTGTTTACCCTTACCTTACACATAGTTTATTAGCCGAACATTAATGTACAGGCGGTTAAAAGAAAGTATCACAGAATATCAATATTAATGGCATTAGGGTTGCTCTTGCCAGGAAGATTAAGATCATAAAAAATAAAATTAATTAATTTGGTTATTGCTGTGGAGTGATGAATGGCAAAGAGCATCTAAGTGTAAATTTCTGATTGATGATGTTTATACTGATATTTGGAGAGTCCATGTTGTATTTTGTAAAAAAATACTACTATTCATTAATTATCTCGGATAATTTGTACGTTCAAACATTACGTTTTGTATGTGCACAATAGATTTTTTACATTTTGTTTCTGTCCACTATTAACATAGGAGAGTAAAATATTCGCCTCTATGGTAATGTAGACAGTACCTCATTGGGACCATAGAGTGGGGTTGGGGATCACCGCATAGTAAAAACGTATACATCCAATAAAAGTTTAAAATTCAAAAAGTGGTGTTAAAATTAAATTCAAAATATATACTCAGTCTATTGTTTTCCGATGACTCGGCATCTTTTAAGGACCAGGTTAAAATTATACTGGCATAAAAATCCGACAAGTAACATATTAATCTATATACAATACATGCAGATTTCCAATATTATAAAAGTTTGTAATTTTTATTTTTATTTTTATTATATATAAGACTGGTTATCAATGTGGAAGATGGGACCAATAATTTATTTTCGTTTATAGTTATTTCATATATATATTGTGATCGTCCACATGCACCATAGAAACAGAGCTTTAAGAGTTTGGTGAAAACAACAAGAAAGATTGAGAACAAGAAGGGAAGGGAGAAATATCTACCCATGGTTGTCAAATGCAAAGGTCGTCTCCCATTCCCAGTAAGATTATTTATTAAGTATTTTAATTATTTTAATAGAAGAAAGAGATTAATGGCTGGTATTTGATGTATTATAAAATATTAATAAATATATTTAGTCTTCGGGATGGGATTTGCGATAATTGCATGAATCAGAGGTAGTCATCGCCCCTTCAAAGGAAGTATTTTAAGGGATGGTACTTTCCTTGTGGTAATCTATTTTTAGATTGGGTATCTATGTTTCCGTGTGTTTGACATTAGTTGCCATGGACTAAATTATGACATTTTCCATATAGTTTCAAAGTCACCCAGTAATAACATCGGACGGTGAACAGGGTTGTTCAATGGGCCCCTAGCATCTCTCCCTATCATGCCTAATCAGTTCTTGTGTCCCCCCTCTGTGGGATGTGGTTTGAATTTTAAGGTTCACAACACGAAAGTATAAACATAGTTTGTGGCCTATCAGGCCCTACCAACTACCAACAGCCCTGGATCTACATGGTATAGGTACATGCCGGAGGGCTGATCCGGGCAATCCGGGCATTAATGTTTGGTTCTACAAATACATAGGTACAGCGTGCCTGTCAGGCCCTACCAACTGCCCCCACCGCCACCTTTGGGTGTTCACCTATCTGCGGGTTCATGGGTCGATCCGGGCAACCATAGGTTGTTTCATGTATTATTAATTACATTACTATATAGTTTTTTCCTATCAGGCCCTACCAACTTCCACGGGCCAAGTCACCACCTACTGGTTGGAGCCAGGTCCGTGGTTGATCCAGGCAAGCCAGCTTACCTATTTAAATTTGCACATCCTGCACGAGGGGTTCTACAATTTAAAATGTAGTTTGGTATATATGGGGTTTACCACTGTAGCCCTTACTGGACTAGCCAGCACTTTATATTTGTGTTATTAATCAAAGCGGTCTTGTTCCTTAGTTCGTATATGAGAGGGGCTGGTGAAATATCCATTTTAAACTCAAGTTGTATTAAAATTATTATTCTTTTGTAGCATCTAATTGGGTTTTTTAATTAGAATATATCCATATTTTAAGATATTATTTTATCATATATTAGAATATTTTATTATATGATGAGGCATGTTCGAGAGGTGGTTTGAAATTGTTGGGGATTTTTTTTCTATACTTTAGTCAACATCTGGATGTTTCGAATAAATTTACCCAGAGCCTTAAATATGATTTTTTTTCTAATTTTTCTGACAGGTAGAGGATATTTTCATGATTATGGGTTAAATTTTCCGAAAAAACAAAGTTTGTTATTACTTTATCCTCTCCCCCTGTGATCATCGACTTGTAGTAGCAGGTGTCCATAGTCACTCCCAACTACTCACGTGGAGCAGTTCGGAGGAAGGTTTAGTATATGTTGTCCTTTATTGCCAGGTAGAAGAGTTGTGCCCAATCCTAGTCTAGTTATGCATCATTCAATCCGAAAGACCGGCCACAATAGCTCATATGGTGGAGTCAACTTGCGGAAGGAGGTCGCGGGTTCAAACCCTGGCCGGGTCAAACCAACGACATTAAAGTTGGTAGTAGTGGCTTCCCACTTAATTCTCGGGCTAAGGGGACAGCATTGTAGGTGTCAGTAAAATGGCCAAGCCGGGTTCAGTCCCTGGGCACCAAATAAGTGCCCCTGTGCTATAATGATAGAAATGTCGCTGCACAGTATCGGCAGAAATGCCGTCAAATCCAATCCCATCTCTCAATCCGAAAGTTATCTGAATAAATGGTCGGGCATTTAAGTGATTGTATTTTTGACTTTCCATCATTTACTTTTTCATTGACGATTTTGCAGTATTGTTCCCATTTATTTATTAAATGCTTTTTAATATTGAATAAATTTGGGAGTCTAGTGGGACTGGTCACCTACTGTTGGCTTAGCCCGGCCTTTGCAGCTTCTTCCGCCCTTTCATTACCTAAGATACCTGTCTGGTCACCATATTAAAGTGACTATATTTCTCCAAACATTGGTTTACTTAAAGTTTGATTTGATTGAGGAGGTCAGGTATAGACCTGCTATTCTTGTTTTCCATAGAAAAGAGAGCATACTGAGTCCGAGATTATAACAGATCTTGTTTTTTCTTGTTCTTTTACCCAGCTCAATGTTTGCAGGATGGCATTCATTTCCCCTGTAGAGTAGGAAGTTTTGTCTGTTATTCTTTCCGAAAAAAGCTTAAGTCTTTTGAAGGAATACAGAAAGCGGACGCCAACATACCACTCAGTGGATCTTTACTTCCGTATGTATAGATTTTGACCCAATCGTTATAATGAACTGTCCATATGTTCCAGTCTCAATGCCTTGATTTTGTAGGGGCAGGCATTTTTGTTGAACAGTTTGGTAAAACTTAAATCCATCTCGGGCTTTTTCAGGGTCCAAAGGTCTACCTCAGCCGGGAGGGGGAGGGAATGTATTTTTAGATCCTTTCCCCGGGTTTTTGTAATAAAGATTGACGAAGATTTTGTTCACAGGCTTGTCCTTATTGCAAAGGGCCGTAGCCTATTATCTTACTGATTGATCATCTCAGACTTAGTGGGGGTGGGGGTTATCCCACCCTCTTGCTCCAAAATACTTACGGGTGTGGATTTGAGAGGCCATAGAGCTATCCTGACAGCTGGATTTTGTAGGCAACCTAACTTTTTATACGACCCTCGAAGATCACATAATAGGGCAATGAGCAATGAATACAGTCGGCACTCGTTGTCTCGACTTTGTTCGGACCTGAAGAAAATTATCGAGACAAAAGTAGTTCGACAGATAAATGCTTACTTTTTGACAGTCCGCCATCTTGTGTTGGTGTGAGAACAACACTCGCATAAATTTTGACTTGTATTTCATACAGAGTAAATTAAATAAGAGATACATGTACTTCTTTCTTGTCATATTTTAATATGCAATATTCGATTATGAAATACTTTGATAATTGGTTACATAATATACAACATGAGAAATACCGGGGGTACCGGGACCTTCACCAGATTTCTCGAGCGCCGCAAAGTCACGTGTCGTATTACAACAGTCGGAAGCCATGTTGAAAGTAATGCAACAGTCAGATGTATCGGGCATTAAATACGTGTAGCAACAGTCGCGTGGCATAATTCACTCACAATTAAGGTAGGTTTGAGTGAATGCAATCACGCCAATCAATTATGTACGAGTACTTGATGGAGCGTCCGTAAGCAGCCTGATTGAACACATGTTAGTGATCCAATTAAGTGTATTCACACCTCGGCAAACCGTGAAGCAACTTCAGGGGATTCGGAAATAGGTCGATATACCGAATAATTCGACACTTAAAATATCGACAGATAAATGCTAAATGTATATAGATAAGCAAAACAAGTTGGGACTTTGTCAAAGGATCGACACATCGAGAATATCGACTCTACCGAAGTCGTAACAACGAGTGCCGACTGTATATATATATATATATATATATATATATATATATATATATATATATATATATATATATATATATATATATATATATATATATATATATATATATATATATATATATATATATATATATATATATATATACAACTGACGGATTTTATTGCCTTTATGTATATACCGCTACACGAATGATGTATTAAACCAAACTACGAATAGCAGTATGAAATGTTTTAAAACTGATTAAATTCTGAAGAAATCTGACGCTAATTCCAAATAATTAAACACTGCAATAATGTACTGATGACGTTGCATCTTTTTGTTGATTTTGCGGGAAAACATATTATCCACGTGTGATGACGTCATATTGTTATGATTAATGACGTCATTATTTTGATGCTGATGTAAAATATACAAACATGGCGAACTGAGATGAAAACATCAAACTGAATTGAAATAAACTTTAATTGTAGGAACTTTTGTACAAAATATTTAATGGAAATACAACAATACATCAACTACATACTTATATGTAACATTTACAGAAGAACAGAGTTTCAAACACATGTTTTAATTTCATTTTATTCCTAAACAAAATGTCGATGGAAGATTGTTTTGCTAAAATGTTGATTTAATTCCACTTTTATAACGAGTCACTAATCCACAAAATGTCACAATCAGCAACAAAAGGAGAAACACAAATGGAAAACAAAATGTCCGGCATTAATTAATATAAACTTTACTTCCATTCCACCATCAGAAGCTGATTACTCCCACCACCGACATACAAGGAACTCCTACTCACATCATAACTGAGGCAGAGTGGACGCTCGATCCAATCTTCCTCGGACAATATCTGACCTACCACGTGACCATCCTCGGTCACCTTGACTACGTTCTGTGAGTTCGCCCCACACACAAACACGTGACCGTGATGGTCAGTGGTCACACCCCAGGCATAAGACAGTCCGAGATCCTGCTGGGAGAGACAGAATATCCGCCTCCCGTTCGTGCAGACACATACAAGACCTCTCTCCCCGTCAGCCACATAGATTCGGTCGCCGGAACTGTTCACGGCGATGTGTTGGATGTAAGAGAACAGTTTCCGGCCGTCGGTGTCCATGGAGATCTCCCACAGCTTCCTGCCACTCCTCACGTCGTGTACATACAAGATGTTACCACCCGGCCACTCAGCACAGTACAGTAGTCCGCCATGACAAGCGATCCTGGAGGTCTTATGTCCAAACTCGAAGGTTCGTGTACTGGTCAGACTGACGATGTTGTACACTTGGACTTTGGTAGAACCAGTGAAGGCAACCTGGAAATACAGAAATGTAGACCAGAGTTAAACATTGTTCATGTACAGATTGGGTTGGTAACAAAATATACGTCAGCGTCCATAGTCGTAAATGATGCAACCTGAAAATAGAGGGAGAGGAAAGAGAACATTAATAAAGTCTTCGGCCCGTATACACCAACTATTCTTAGTAACACTTGATAAAGTCATGGACTTTAATTCACAATATCTTTAGCATATATTAAGCAATAAGTCTGAAATGTTGCATGACAATTTAACTTTGATATTTTGAGCTTAAACTTATAATTTAACTACATACAAAAGCTTAGTGTTCTTGGTATAAAATGGTGACTTGGACTTAAGTAGTGACTTGCGTTAAGAAATGGTTGGTGAATACAGGCCTTCATGTCATGGCACAAGTTCGATCAGTTTGTTTGTGGTGGATTAATCATGGCTGACAGAATATCATCCACTCAACAACCTGAAAATATAAACATGCAAAGCAGGTTAACATTAAAATGACATTGTAAACAAATGCTAGTAAAAAGGCACTTTTCAGTCGCTTGCTATTGCCTGGTCTAAATACAGGAAAAATACAACTCGATAACCACCCGAATATACAAATCTGTACACTTGGTACACAAGCTGTCCTCCTGGCTCGGTTGAGTTTGAGTACGGTGGAAAGTCGCCATTTGTGTCTGAAAATGTGGAAATTGAAAAAAACCATGGTCATTTATCTGAACACGTTAAACGTTTTGCAATTACTAAAATAAAAGCCAATCAACATTTAAAATCGAGTTAAATCTAATTACGTCTTGCTTTTTGAATCAGTAACAAATTAAGTAAACTTACAGTAAATGTGTAAAATGCATTGTGTCTAGATCTAACCATTTACAATAAACAGAGATCTAAAACACAGCCATCGTCTGGGAACAGTTTTTAACTATATATAAGCATATATAAGCAATTTAAAAAGGCATATATTCAAAAGTATTATTATAATAAACAAACTTATACTTTACAAGATATCTTTGTACATTTTTCCTCAAGACCGCACAGAATCCATCTCACCTTGGCTGATTTCATGAACGCTCAACTTGTTGTTTCTTCCAAATATTGATGACGTCATATTTTGTCGCGTGACGAATGGAATGTGTTCAACAGTTTGCATATATGTACGCGATAACCTGTGTTCGGCATACTACCTTATGATCAATGTGTGCAATTTTGAAGGATAAATCAAGCTTATTTTGATGTATGTTCAGCACACTACATTATTTGATATATGTTACTACAATGCTGGAGCGTAGCTTGGCTTTTGATGTGTCGGGTTGGGGCGGGGCGTGCAAAATTCAATAATATCGCACGAATATGTTCTTCTTTGTCGATCACAGAATCAATGTTAATGCTGAAATCGATGTTGAGGCTCTATCTGCCGGACTATATCCCAAGTCCGTGAGACAATAATTAAATGTATATAAAGTATAGTTATTTATGAATAATTCTAACAATTAGCATTGTAAACCTCATGTTTATATAATTTCTTCATAGATAGGGCAGTACAAACTGGTATCTCCAGTAAGCGGAAAAAAAGGCATCAAGACAACAATAAAAACCGAAATTCAGTTCTTGACCTGTCGACAATTTGTTTAAACACTTATTTTCATACGATTTATTGGCATATTGCTGTTGTCCTCATGTTGTTTGAACCTTCAATTAGTACACAAGTCTCTGAGAGCATTCTTCCATTAAACGTCTTATGTGTTCATTAAAACGATCACAAACTTCATAATGAATAATGCAACAGCTTTTGTTTAATGGTGTAAAGAAGTAAGCAATAATCTTTAAAGTTCTAATGCATTCAAAAATTCATTAAGCGACTGGCGTGGCTGGGCGGAACTGCTTACACCGTGCATGATTGTCGAACGGCGATTACTTTGTTAACTTCATTTCCTTTCTTCTTCCGATTTGCCATTTTTACTAAAGATTGGTTTATTATTGCAATGTGCGCTCATTTGTGCGTGCGTGTCTATGTGTGTGTAAACGGAGCATTGTCAAGGTAGCTTCTAACATTTCTACCTTTCATACAGAGTAAAGAACAATTTCACTCATTGACGCGTAACCTCAAATACCCACCAAGAAGGGAGGTAACATTAGGTAAATGAATAAGTCAGAATACTGTCCCTTCCATAACGAAATGAGGGAATCACTACCATTTGCTAAATATATTTTGAAATGAAACAGGCGTCTATTATCTTACAAACAGTCTCTCCGCTTAGCAGGGCTATGCTTACTTAACCAAAATAAGCACTACTATGACAGCATATAGTGAAATATATTCATAGCAATAGTGACAAGATTGACTAAAAAGCGACCCAAAACTGACACTTTCCATAAGGTACCTATGTATAATATAATATCTAAATCCTGATAACACAAATCAGATTCTCTCATGCCTTCCGAATGCAGTCCAAGTCTAAATGTAAACGTTAATTCCAATTACGTCACGTATGGAATAAATCTCTTACATTGAATATGCTCAGTCACAACAAACGGTTTGCAATGCTTGGTTTCTTCACCTAATGATAAATGTATTTATTTCTATACTGTAACGTATTAACGTTTTGTTAGAAAATAATCTTATTTTGTTGTTGTTTTTCGTAATAGAAGATATTAAACTCGAAAACTAGTCTGTATGGTTTGCCTACATATCATGGTTTGTCTTATTTTGTTGCTGAATATACCACAACGATGACTATAAATCTCCACAATGTCAGTCACAGTTCCGGTACCTTAAATAGTTATTGTTGCAATTACAATAGTGTCAGGCAATATCGCGTACATGTATGCAAACAGTGATTGAAATGTACATCTCTTTTGTGACGTATTTTAAAACTTTTTGATCACTTTACATATATCTCCTTATCGTGACTATGTATCTCTCTTTCGACAACTTGTCACTCTCTTTTTCTCTTTAAGTGTTTCTAATTTTACTTTTCTCTCATCTTGTTTCACACACACACCGTACAGCAGTAAATGATTTAAATAAATTATAAGTACAATAAATAATAATACAAATATAGTGCAAAGTTATAACAACCGGCAAATCATAGACTGTTCAGTACCGTACTGAAAAAATAATATTCAATGCTTTGAAAGGTATTATGTGTGTACTAATATAAACATGGTCTGAGTCAAATCAAACAGGTGGACAAATAATATCTGTACAAAAGGAATCTAAAAAGAAATAGATATAGTTAGATTGTACAAGTTGCATATGAAACAACACTTTTAAATGTTTACATAATAATAATACTGGGTATTTAAAGTAAAAATAGTGGTATTATAAAAGTGGTATTATTAGTTTAATATATTGGTTGTGGTATTATAATATTTCTACCATGTGATATTGCTGTACACATATAAACAATTATAGTGTTGGTTGAGGCATAGGATGAGAGTGTTGGTATACATATTACCCCGCTGGGCAGCACCGGTATCTTTGGATGCAGGGCTGGAGCTTATTACTGCCTTGCCCACAGCGTCTAAGTCACACCCCCCGGGGATCATGCTCAACAGTCCCTTTTAAGTGTGGCTGCTTATTGGATGATGGTAGTAGTAAATCAACCATCTCCAATTATACTGAGAGAAAAAAGTTTAGCAAGTTCGGAAATATTTCACTGGTTTATTGAAACTATACCAATTTGACTTAAACCAAGTACATAATTGAATAAAGCATTTAGTTTTCAATTAGTTTGTAACAATAAATTGTCAAAACCCTGTTGCCTTAGCTCACTGTACAGCCTGAAAGACGTTAGGGGTAAGGCGTCAAAATTCACAAGGAGTTCAGTATCTAGTGTGACCCCCGTTACAAGCTAATACTGCTAAACACTGACGTCTCATGCTACAAATTAGCTTTCTGATAACACGTAGAGGGATTCTGGCCCACTCAACTCGCAGAGCACGTTCAAGGTCCCGCACGTCGTCGACGTCATGATTCTCTCTTACACGACGACCTAAATGGTCCCATAGGTGTTGAATCGGTGAGAGATCAGGCGATCTTGCAGGCCAGGGGAGAAGTTGCACGTTGTTTCGACGTACGAAACCCTGTGTGTGACGCGCGGTTTGCGGGCGGCATTATTTTGCTGGAAAATCCCCACGTTATGTTGCTGCATAAATGGCAATGCAACAGGTTTGAGGATTTCATCACTGTATCTTTGTGCATTAAGGTTGCCAGGCACAGTAACGAGTTCAGTCTTACCATCATGGTAAATCCCAGCCCAAACCATTACACTGCCACCTCCGTATCTATCTCGTTGGACAACGTTGTCTGCGTGGAGCCTCTCACCTCGTCTACGCCACACTCGAATCCTGCCATCCGCGAAGGATACATTAAACCGCGATTCGTCGGTAAATAACACTTTGTTCCATTGTCTGCGTGTCTATGGACGATGCCCCCGAACCCATTGGAGCCGTTCCTGACGATGCCTATGCGTCAACGGACTCCCGACGTAAGGCCGACACGCCTTTAGCCTTGCCGCGCGAAGCCTATTCCTTACAGTTCTGAGGCACACCCTAGTCCCAGTAGTATTCATGAGATCTCGGGCTATCTTCCCACTGGACATAAACCGGTTACGTCGAGAAAGCGTCGTGATGTGAGGGTCTTCGCGTGGCGTTGTTTTCCGTGGTCTGCCTGATCTGGGTCTGTCGTTGACTCGTCCTGTTTCCCTCAGACGGTTTCTAAGGCGACTAATTGTAGATTCATGGCGATTGAAATGCCGAGCGACAGCTCTTGCCGTCATACCAGCGTGGAGAATATCTACAGCTCTTTGACGTTCTTCTAACGTCATTCCTTGGCGACGCCCCATTGGAATTTCTTCGAGTTTTAAACTGGTTATTTTGTTTGTGGTAACAGCTCAAAACAATGAGGTACATTACTCGACTCTACACGCTACCAAAATTGCCGTGCTTACGTTGCACGTGATTTTCAAGTTTCTTACGCTTCGCTGATAAAATACACGGTTTTCGAACAAACAAAATAGACGTGTAAAGAGCATCGATAAGTACATCATTTACATATAAAAACGTCTTCATTCGAAAGCTCAAAAAGAAAAAATAATAGGTGTGAAAAACTTGCTAAACTTTTTTCTTTCAGTATATTTACATCCTGTTGCTACGGGCAAGTTAATAAGTTTCCTGCCCAATATATTCAGGTAGTTTTAATTTTATAATCTTATATATCAATATAATCATGTATAGATATTGAACTCTATGCCTGTTATGGTTTGGCCATTATGTTTAATAACACAAATTTAGAGATAGTATGTTTAATTTAGTTTCAATTTTATAATCATATATATCAATATAATCATGTATAGATATTGAACTCTATACCTGTTATGGTTTGGTCATTATGTTTAATAACACAAATTTAGAGATAGTATGTTTAATTTATCAATCGCCCAGTTGTCAGTGCTTCTAATATATAAGCGTATTTCTATCCACATAGGATTATGGAGGGAGACATGTAGGGGTGGTTACACTAAATACCGACTGGAAGTAGAAAGTGTGACATGGACTTTTTCTCTTTAGTAACAGTCTGTTGCTATGTTTTGGCATTAAATTTGCTATTTTGAAGGTAATCTGACCTTTTTGGTATCAAAAGGAAGCTGAAACTATGTAGATTTAAAAGCAAAACCCTTTAACCCCTATACACAATGACGGACTGATCCACTTTTACAGGAAGTACATATTTCATTGAAGTTTGTCGGTTACCGACTGGCAATTTGGCGGTATGCGCAGTCTATAAAGCTGAACCCAGGGTTCGACATTAAGGACCGACGGAACGACATTCACGAGCAGATCAGTGGTCCGGTCTAGCTAAGTCCTAGGCTAGCTGGACCGACTGGTCGTGTTCTAAATCGGACAAAGTTCGCTGAAAATCCGCCTTTGAATGAATCAAAAGTCAAAAAAATATTTTTTTAATGGTAAAACTCGGTCGCTATTGACGCTTGTCGATTCAGTTTCTTGGGAAACCCGTGTGCTATATTTAGCGGTATATTTAGTAACAACCTTGACATGCGTTCACTCATTGGCTGGTGTTTTCAGAACGAGGCTTTTTCCCATACGCACTTGTCAAATATCCAATGTCGTAATACTAATTGTTAAGCGGATACAAATGCTTATTTCTTCATCTAACTTTTTATTTTCTAATGTTTACGGAACTGTCATATTATTATTTATACTATTTAAAAAAATTGCGAGGGATACAAAAGCACGAATACTATCTGTAATGTTGAGATCTCAAGTATTACGACAACAGACTATAATACAGTTTGTTTATAATGCACTAAGCGCAGACGACACAAAAATGTCGAGCAATGTATTTAAGTTAGGTTTTTCATCCGACAAGAGAAAAAAAAGAAAGACGGACGAAACGAAAGAGCAAGGATGCTTCAAAGAAACTGTATGACAAAACAAAGCGGATAAGATAGTTTTGTCCAAAATGAACAGATGAGTTTAGTTGGCTAGATTTTGAAGAAAAGAGCATCTTATGTTTTATAAGACATGCAGATAGTATGAAGAGTGTGGAGGATTTGTTGTCGGTAAGGACAATTTCAGAATCGATAATATAAAGGGGCATTCTGAATCTCAATCCCATATATATCACCAACGAAAATATTATCTTAAGTACAGCTCCCCGCTCACTACTTTTGTTGCATCCTACACTGGGGAAATAAAGCATGTTGACAATCATGTGAGTCTAGCCTGTTCAGTTGTGTGAAAACGTCTAGCCATATAGGTATGGTCATTAACTTTCTAGCCATATAATTACCATTATATATATATACATTATGATACCTATATTAGATTAGAAAATTAAGTATAATCATACCTAAGTTGCATTAATAGAATGTTAAGTTTCATACTAATTTTCTAGTCATAAATGTCTCATACTTAGTTATATTGGTATGTTATTGCAACACAATGCTTGAACTCATATAACAATTTGATTTAAGTAGGATTTGTATGTGTATTATGCGTTTTACATTTTGGTCTAGTCCAGTTAAGGCCAGGTCTAGTAAGTTTTCTAAGTTACTGGATCACTGGTCCAGCTCTCAAAAAAGTTAACGTCGAACCCTGGCTGAACCTTCTTACAAGTTGCAAAAGTTGCCTTATTTTTGGGTCTTTCTGATAGACAATAAATAGCTCGTCTATATATGGTTAAGGGGGTCCATCATAACTTGGTCATGGTGCAATTTGTTTCCATCTTTTCGCGATTCACTATAAAATATAGAACAAACTTATTTAGTGGTGTCTAACCTGTAGATAGTAGTTGTGTGAGATGTAAGGGAGGTCACTCTCTATACCCGGAAGTAGGGAGCCTACAAATGGATTTCTTGTGTATTTTGATTATTTTTACATAAAATAAATTGGATTGATGGATTTTCAAAGGTATTATGTATCAGTTATTTCTGTATTTTGATTCAATAGTACATGATCCCCGGTTGTGGGTTTTATAGCTGTTATTTATTTTATGTATTTATGTAGACTTGTTGTGGTAAGTGTTTGTTGATCCTTCTAGCCATTACCGATAATGTTATGAAATCTGAAGCCGCCACTGGGAGGGGTCTATAGGGAGTTTGGTCCGGGACCAGAGTCCGTTGCGAGATTTGGTGGATTGGAAAAATGAGCGCCTGCAAGAGTATGTTTGGGTCTCCCGGGCTATGGGAGAGAAACTCTTCCAACCTTCATCTGCTCCCTACCCCCTTCCATACGGATGAGGTGGCAAATGGCTGAACCGAGTAGCTCGGCATAAGTCGTTAAATTAAACACTGGACAAATATAAAATGAATGGGTATAGTACATGAATATGGGGTGAATCTATCGCCCAAATAATATAATTAATATATGCGTGTCTCAAAGATATACTTTTAGGCTCAGCGGAGATAAGTCGTCCGACATCCCCCGACCCAAGCGCGAGCCACTCGGGCCTCGGCCAGTCTAGAAACCACTGGATGACAGTATATGGGAAAATTGGTCCCTATTAACTACATTATCATATGCATGTACTTTATTTTTAAAAGGGAGCCAGCAGAGTCGAGTCCTCCCAACTTTCTCCGGCCCAGGTCCAAGATTCTTGGGCCGTGCCCAGGGGCTGATCCGGACATGCCGCGCTAGGCTCCCTGATGGTGACTTAACCCAAGCGACCCCTTAGTGATATTGACTTCACCCAGGAGACCCGTATGTGATGTATATATATATATATATATATATATATATATATATATATATATATATATATATATATATATATATATATATATATATATATATATATATATATATATATATATATATATATATATATATATATATATATATATATATATATATACATATACAAGGTGTTCGGTTGACCCGAGCTCCCGGGTTTTATGTTATGGTTTCAATAAAGCGGCGGGGGTCATTTTGACCCGTGACAATTTTTACCCGTGCGTGGGTCAAAATCGCCTACAGCTTCATAAGAAGCGAGAAAAGACGACAACGGGTGGAGTCTGCATATTAATGAGAACAGATTCATACACGTACACACAAACACACACGCGAGCGCATCGATTACCTTCTAGGAGAAAAACAATACAGTAGGCGGAGCCTGCATAATTAAGAGGAAACGGGTGCTCTAATTTTGCGATGATATACATATTATGCCAAGAAGGGTATTGAGGTAGGAGCCACCTTTGATAATATTACAATATTGATATTAATATTACCATTATTTTTACTACTAGTGTCTTACTACTCTTACTTATGTAGGAGTAGACTGCTCCTTTTTATTTTAAATATACCCAATCTTGCTCTTAGATAATACAAGTGTATTGATACATGAGAAGTTTAAAGGTGAATATATCCTGCATAGTATCATTTCATTCTTAATAATAACACATTAATATATTAATATATATGGGGGTATGCTAAGTCTATTAGCATTAGTTATACAAATCGGATAGTCCGTTCATGTTTCAACTTTGATGAAATGACTAATTTATAAGATTACAAATGGGGAAAATGTAGATGACTCGTATAGTAGGCGTTGGTCCATGCAAGTGCAATTCTTAGTTGGATTATCAGTTCAATTCTGATGTGGACCTGTCTTGATGTATGCCTGTCGACTACAGTTATGCTAATTTATTAAATTTTAATTTATGGTCATTCGTTTTTCTTCTCGGGCGTCCATCTCTCTTTTTGAGATATAAAAAGTAAACAAAAAGTGATTATTTTGCTTGATGATGTGGTAAACAATATAACAAAGTAAATGGAGTATGCACACAAGCCATATTCCTAATTAGTAACGCACTATCTACTATCTTGTTTCAATGATACTCCTACCTGCACACAATCAAAACCAGTCGTCGTATAATTACAAAAGATAGCAGCTCGATTATTTCTCTTTGAAACTTTTGTTATTATCATAGAACACGGAATGGCAGTAAACAACACTTTCAAGGCGTCTAGCGTGTTCACAAGCATTTGCTAAGATTAAACTCAGTGACACACTTTTTGACCCCATGTGACCCGATAACCAACTCCTCCAAGATTTTATGGAGACATAGATTCTGACCAAGTTTGATAAAGATTTGCCTACAAATGTGGCATCTAGTGTGGTCACAAGCTTTTTAACCTAGTTGACCTAGTGACCTACATTCTGACCCTGACCCAGTTAAGAACTCATTCAACATTTCATGCAGCCAAACATTCTGACCAAGGCTGGCGAAAATTGGGCTATAAATGTGGTCTCTAGTGTGTTCACAATTTTTTTCCTAAAATTAGACCTTTTGCCCTAGTTTTTGACCCCAGGTCATCCAATAATATACTCATCCAAGATTTCATGCAGACAAATATTCTAACCAAGTTTGATGAAGATTGGATAAATCAATGACCTCTAGTGTCTTCACAAGATAAAATGTTGACGCCGCACGACAAACGCCGGAAGGGGTATCAGAAAAGCTAACCTCAAGCTTGTTGTGCTCGGGTGAGCTAAAAAGGCAAATATCTTTCAGTTTTGAATACTCACAAAAAGATGTGGCAATGTTTCCTCTTTAAGACTGCAAAAGCAGAATAATGGCCTGTTTGAAATGTTCATTTTTTTCTTCAAATAGTTCTGTTCCAAGAATTCTGTCTACAATTCTGGTATAAAACCATTGGGAATATGTATAACAAAGCCATAAACAAAGCCATAAACACACTTCCAGTTTTAAGGTTATATATTTATATATCTTTATCCATTTTTGTTTCATTATTTTCAGTATATAATCTATACACTTGTTTATTAAAATATGTTGTTAATACAATGTTCGCATGATATGGAGTACATGGATGTAAATGTTTAACCAGTCTTTGTTAAAGCGGATATGTTTCATTTTTATATATGATAAGATTGCACTATTAAGACAGTGGTAATTAAAAAAGAAATCTGAACCTATACTGCATTCAGTTGATTCCAAACTTAAAAAACCTCCATTATAATTTAAAATATATTTTACAAGCCTGATACCTCTATTAAACATATGTTCAACTAAACATGGTTAATGTATGTGAAATATGTCATTATAAAAAAGAGGCATATTAACCAAAATGTCAATCTTATCTATGCTTATATTATGAGTAAGAGAAATAAATGCTTTCAAAACATCTCTCCAGAACATTTTTTTTAAACTTTACCTTATTGTTTGCTTATAGTTTTCTTCCTCTCTCTCTCACTCTAGGATCCGTTTGCATTATCTATATGCCCCAAGCATATTTTTCCTCCCTCTTCCATTCCAGGTGAACATTTCTCATATAATCTTAACCCCCAATTTTACCAAAACAGTATGTTTAAAGTAACATCAGAATTATGAGCAGAATCTGTCTAAGTCATATACAACATCATATTCAAATTAATTTCAGAATTGTGAGCAGACAGATTCTTAGTCATGAACAAGACCATGCTTACAGTGAGTAACATCATAATAATGAGCGGACTGTATCTCATTCATAAATGACACAATGCTTAGAGTGAGTAACATCAGAATTATGGGCGGACCGTATCTCAGTCATAACTGACACAAAGCTTAGAGTGAGTAACATCGGAATTATGAGCGGACTGTATCGCAGTCATAACTGACACGAGGCTTAGAGTGAGTAACATCTGATTATGAGCGGACTGTATCTCAGTCATAACTTACACAGCGCTAAGAGTGAGTAACATCAGAATTATGAACGGATTTTATCTCAGTAATAACTGACAGAGCGCTTAGAGTGAGTAACATCATAATTATGAGCAGACTGTATCTCAGTCATAACTGACACAACGCTTAGAGTAACATCAGAATTACGAGCGGAATGTATCTCAGTCATAACTTACACAGCGCTTAGAGAGAGTAACATCAGAATTATGAGCGGACTGTATCTCAGTTATAACTGACCCAACGCTTAGAGTGAGTAGGATCAGAATTATGAGCGGACTGTATCTCAGTCATAACTTACACAGCACTTAGAGTGACTAACATCAGAATTATGAAAAGACTGTATCTCAGTTATAACTGACAACGCTTGGAGTAAGTAACATCAGAATTATTAGCGGACCGTATCTCAGTCATAACCGACACAATGCTTAGAGTAACATCAGAATTATTAGCGGACCGTATCTCAGTCATAACCGACACAATGCTTAGAGTAACATCAGAATTATGAGTGGACTGTATCTCAGTCATAACTTACACAGCGCTTAGAGTGAGTAACATCAGAATTATGAGCGGACTTCATCTCAGTCATAACTGACACAACGCTTAGAATAACATAAGAATGGTGAGCGGACTGTATCTCAGTCATAACTTACACAACGCTTAGAGTGAGCAACATCAGAATTATGAGCGGAGTGTATCTCAGTCATAACTTACACAACGCTTAAAGTGAGTAACATCAGAATTGTGAGTGAACTGTATCTCAGTCATAACTGACAGAGCGCTTAGAGTGAGTAACATCAGAATTATGAGTGGACTGTATCTCAGTGATAACTGACAAACTGCTTAGAGTGAGTAACATCAGAATTATGAGCGGACTGTACCTTAGTCATAACTGACCCAACGCTTAGAGTGAGTAGGATCAGAATTGTGAGCGGATTGTATCTCAGTCATACCCAAGACAATGCTAAGTGTGAGTAACATCAGAATTTTGGGAAAATTGTATTTCAATCATTAAACGTAACAATGCTTACAATGAGTAACATCAGAATTATGAGCGGACTGTATCTCAGTTATAACTGACACTTGGCTTACAGTAACTGCAGAATTATGAGCGGACTGTATCTCAGTCATAACTGACACAACGCTTAGAGTGAGTAACATCAGAATTATGAGCGGACTGTATCTCAGTCATAACTTACACAACGCTTTTAGTGAGTAACATCAGAATTATGAGTGAACTGTATCTCAGTCATAATTGACAGAGCGCTTAGAGTAAGTAACATTAGAATTGTGAGCGGACTGTATCTCAGTCGTAAACAACACAACGCTTAGAGTAAGTAACATCAGGACTATGAGCAGAATGTATCTCAGTAATAAACGGCACAATACTAAGAGTGAGTAACATCAGAATTTTGAGTCCACTGCATTTCAGTCATCAACGACATAATGCTTAGATCAAGTAACATCAGAATTATGAGCGGACTGTATCTCAGTCGTAAACAACACAACGCTTAGAGTCAGTAATATCAGGACTATGAGCAAACTATATCTCAGTAATAAACGGCACAATGCTAAGAGTGAGTAACATCAGAATTTTGAGTCCACTGCATTTCAGTCATCAACGACATAATGCTTAGATCAAGTAACATCAGAATTATGAGCGGACTGTATCCCAGTCATAACTGACAACGCTTAGATTGAGTAACATCAGAATTGTGAAAGGACTCTATCTCAGTCATAACTGACACAACTCTTAGAGTAACACCAGAATTATGGGGGGACTGCATTTCAGTCATAAATGACATAATTCTTTGATAGAGTAACATCAGAAGTATGTAGCCACAAAATTTCCATGATGTAAGTCACAAATCCTTCTTAAAAATTATGAGTTGGTTGTCATAAATACTAATATTGTAGAACAAATTTAATATTTACAACATAAGTCTAAGAAAATTAAAATCATTTTTTTAAGAAACTGTTTTTCAATAAGAGCATTTATTTTAGTTTTTGGTTTTGTTTAAAACTATTTATTTACAGTCAAGTTTTTTTCTCGACTGCCCACATTCTGTGAAGAACCAGTCCTTAGGTACTAAGTACACGCAGCACTGTGCACAACACAGTCTTGCCGAAGGACTTACATTGCAAGATCCTTTTCGGGGTTCAAACGTCGGAACCTCCGATCCAAAGTCCAATGTCTCAACCACAGATGCCCAACTATGGTTGTCTTAGAGAATGCTAGTAAATAATACATATTTGAACACACCTGTCATTACAATAACCATGCACATGCAACTTTTTAGACCTTTAGTTCTTTAATTGTTGGAATATCTTGCCTGTCTATATTATACATGATATTATACATCCCAATTAAATCACCAAAGAGACACAGAAAGTATACTTACAGCTACCTCTTGTGGACCAACACAGCATACATCGGTGGGCTGTCCATCTGTATCGCAGTACTTGGTTACCTTGTTATGTGACGGGTCTACAAGCTTCAGTCTGCTGTTATTGAAATCAACAACCACCAGACTTCCATCACTGAGGGAACAGCAACCCCATATATTACAATTGGTCTTATCCTCTGGTATACGAATGTTGAATTTTCTAACTTGTTTACTGTAAAGAGATTGTTCCACTGATGGCATCTTTCCAGGTCTCACCTCTGGCACCTCTCCTTGTTTCTCTCCTGGTCTCGTTAATGTCGCCTGTACTGGTTTATCAACTTCACCTTCCACAGCACACTGTGAGCTCACATCCTGTACCTTTGTGCTGTCTTCTTCAATAAGGGAATTGAAGAAGTTGAGTGAGTCAAGTATCTTCATGTCCGCCAGGAAGTTGAATTGACATCCCTTTATTACACTGTCCGACTCATTATAAAGTGAATCAACCTTTTGCGCTATTATCTTGCACTTCTTCTTAAGAACAAACATATTGGCTTTCCAGTTTTTTGACTTTGTAATTTTGTCTAAGCATTGGCTTATTTCATCTTTAGTTACAACACATGCCTGCCGATGTTGTTTGGCAACTGAAAGAAGCTCTTTTTGTTTAATTTTGATATCCTTCTTACCCTTCTCTCTTAGCTCCTCAATTCGTGATAACAATTTCTTCGCATAGTCTTCCAGATCTTTAAGAAAACCATCACCACTATGCTGAATATTAGCCACGTGCTTATCTAAAGCTTCAATAGCTTTGTTAATACTGTCCAGGGCCGATTTTAATTGTGCAGGGACAGGTTGTAACTCAGGATCAGCATTGAGTTCATCAGAGGATTCCCTTATATTCTTGTGGTCCTGACATTTCCTGAAAAAATATGGAAAAAATATATATGTTTAGGCTGAACAGCCCGTACACCACATGTAAGCTGAAAGACCCCACATGAAATAGCTTGCCCTTTGAGTAATACTAAAACACATTTAGTAAATGTCAGTATGAGTCGACGACGCTACCTTTCAAATACTGGCCTGCCAAAAATGTTGTTTTTTGTTTTGTTTTTGTTTGTTTTTTTTAAATTGGAAGTTGCCTTTGAAACAGAAACAATATTTTACACAGTGATTTTGGTTGTTTATTTGGTACACACTAGTTTCAGTTTAAGAATCTAGATGCTCAGAATTTTAACAACATTTTTGTGATACAATTTTGTTCAATTAATATATTTATAAAAAATAAGCAGTTGAGGTAACATGCCTTTTTTACTTGGCCATTTTATATAATTTGCCAGGTAATTTCTGTCAGAAAATATCAATGCATATGTGTAAATATCAGCCTATAGTCCCGGCGGCCGTTTTGTTACTATCAACAGTGTCACAAGGATACATACGCAGGATGATAATAGAAATAATAAGTATATTTTACATGGAATGTGTATTTCTATCTATAAATTATTTGCTATATAAGCTGTAAACAGTGGATGAATTATAAGGTTTTGATACAAAATGTCAAATAACTTCTGATCTAACCAAATCAACATCATTCCAAATCTATGCGCATTAATAAAGTTTTAAACACAATTCATTGAATATCCAAATTCATTTCTAATCTTGCTGTTATTTTTTGTTTTCTTTTCTGGTCAATTACAATTAAAGAACCGTGTTTTCTGCTATTGTGTGATAACATCAACATTCAATGATGACACCCTCTGTCCAGGGTGATGACATCATAATGTACTTAAGTTTGTCATCAGTATGGTACATGGGGAATTAAGGCACTGACCCTTTCTCAGATGGGTTGTAGCCACACCCCCCTTAACAGTGGGCCCTCACTGTAACTAGGTTAAACTAACAATGGCCATATGGCATCATTTACATTAAAACCTATGTAATATTTGTGCTTTCGCAACTGTTTTTTTTGGAATGCTTCAACTTGCCCAATTGGATTTATTAATAAATATAATTAAAAGCAGCATGTATACACTTGGGCTCTAGCTCTTGTAGGTTCTGACAAGAAGATTTTGTAAGTTGTCTGATAAAGCCATATATGAAAATGGCTTACAATTTGCAACTGATTCTTGAGCTTGTAATTTGAACTATGATCTGGGCGGAACCTTGAGCTTAAATTAAAAAAAAAAAACAACATTTTGTTAAAGGTGCTATTCAACAGTTTCAACCTTTTTTTTCTAAATGGGTACCGAATAATTTATAGTTACCTGAAAAGATCCCGCGAAATGTAATTGATTGGTCCTTTATATCCATGAGAAAAGAAAAGCATAAAACCCACATGTCCCAAATGTATTATGAAACTAAGACAACCATTAATCACTTACTTTTGCGATCGTGTTTTTTCTGATCATCTGGGTAACATGTTCTGACATTTAAGCTGATCCCCGTCCTTATTTATAGATTTGGAAAGGATGGACATGGACAGCGATATATGTCATGATAGGTATTGTCTAAGAATAAGGTCATGTTTCAAATAGCATTTGCTTAAACTAAAATATAAGTTTATGTCGCAACTGGGCAGAAATTCCCTAGAATTGGGTTAAGATGTTAATTCATGCAAAAGATACAGGTAAACTGTTGGATACCACCTTTACGGTAAGATAACTGACCTGTGGTCCAAGAGGCAACATTTTCTACACAGCAGTTCGTCATCCTGGCGACAGTACAACGTGATTAACTCGTCAGAATGTTTTCCACATTTCTCGGTTAGCACATCTTTGTAGTCTCCATGTCCTTTCACTACATTGTGATTTTCATGCAAATCATTATGAAATCCTAAGCAGGATGTACACAGATGTTTATTGCAGTCAGAGCAGTAATAATCGGCAGTCTGGTCTTTTTTCTTCTTGGCACAAATGAAACACTTAGGATCTTTATATTCATCTGACTCGTGCTCTGCATCAATTTTAGTCGCCATATTTACTTTCCACAACAAGATTTCCAAAAGTATGTACACTGAGATCTGTGCTGTAAGAGAAATATGTATGTGTTGCTAAGTCAACTTGAACCGAGGTTATCAGCAGGAAACACAGTAACTCAATCTTATCCTGATAATGGTTAAATAAATGATACAATTTGTTTAAGTTAAATGGCTTTGCAAAGTCAGTTTATACAATGTATGCTTTAAGTTGGACCTCAGATGGTTATGGGTTTGTGATATTGCAAACAACAAGAGTGTGTACAATGACAGAACGTTTGCACTCTATTACACCTGAACATTAGATTCATCTTAGTTTAACAAGAAATTTGTCGCCAGTCAGGTAACACAAAGTTGTATTCTATTGAAAATGAGTACTCATGAATACATGTAGATTCTAAATGGATTTTAAATATGTGACTGAACGGTGGAAGTTTTATCCGATAAACACACTTTATTCTGATTTGTGACAGAAAACAGAAAGTGCATGCTATGCATCCTCAACCTGTTTACAGCAGAAAAGTTTTAAATCAATTCTAGTCTAGGACAGAAATTGTATGCCTTCTAATTTATGTGCATTTGAAAGAAACATGCTTATTGCGAAAAATGTGGAACTCTTAAAAAAATCACAACTGAAGCTGACCTTTAGATTTCAGCCCTACAACAGACGCTTTGATTTGGCATCATTTTGTCCAATCAAAACCCATGGGTTATAATAAAGGTATGTGTAATCAAAGTGTAATGACATGAACAATATAAAAATAAGTGTTGCTTTAAATAAGAACGTATTGTTTAAATGAAACCACATGCGGATATCCAGAAAATATAGTTTTCGATTTAACTCTGTAATGAGAAAAACAAGCTTTTCAAAATGTAACGCATAGGAAAGACATTAAGCTGACTTAACCCAAAGACAAGCCATACATTAAGCACATAGGTCAAAAGGTGAAATGCTTATGTTATCCTCTCTATAAATAAAGAAAATATTGACATGGCTTGCTGCACTAGTGGGTACTGCACTCAAGTTGTCACAACCCGGAAGAAGATGCAGCTTCATTACTGATAATCGGTCCCAAGTTAAGATAAAATGTAACAGGGTAATCTAATGTATTGACAATTTGTATTTCAGATCACCAGCATTGTTTAGGCTTTTAAGTTGCTTAGTGACAATAAATACTTTTAATCCACGAACCCTACTGGTTGTTCTTTTTAAACCAACACATTAAGATAGCACACAATAAGTAACATTAACACTCGATTTGGCTGAAAATGCTGGCTGCTGGAAGGTCGCTGTAAACTATTCAAACAGAAAAACAGGCACACAATGTTACTTCAATGTATTTACGTAAGCGATTGCCGGAAATGATCACATTGCGCATGCTCGCCTGTTGCTACGCAAGCGGCGATATGACAAAATACCGGACATGAATTCATATCCGCGGATGTTAATCTAGGGTACGGATATGAACTGAAAAATAAACACTTACGTGCATTTCTTTAGATCTTTCTGTGCTTATAAGTGGTGGTGGATGAACTCATTTATACTTAGTATTCTCGAAATTACATAGTTATTATCAAATAACGAGGTATGTAGGTCGCTAAATATTTGTGAAGCGTCAGGAGACTTTGTGTCAAAATAAAAAAAAACTTCGATCTGAAGCAAATCGCTGAGAAATATAACGTCAGAAAATACAATTATCAATCAGATGAACTTTCCTTCAAACAAACAAAAAACAGTTTATTTATCTTCAAAAAATCAACATAGTTTGGCTCTATTCGGTATTATTCATTAGTACTTTCGCTTTATAAAAAAAAAAATAAAATAAATAAATAAAATAAAAAAAAAATAAAACCGGTACAAATAATACGATTACTTCCATTTGTACATAGTTTGCTACGTAGAGCAGCATGATCACAGCACCGTAGATTAGTTATGGATGAAGATGAACTGTAAGCGGTAAGTGTGCTAGATCTTACACTAATTGTGTATTTTAACAAATTTTATTCACATCACATGCAGTCTGTTGTATCTTCGACATTAATCATGGATTTTATTTTATCGGAAGTGAAAAATTGACCTTGGCCAAAATGACGGTGTTAGCTTAACATCAATTAGTGCGGTCTGAGATATATAAATGCATAAGGTCGGATACACGGCCTTATAACAATAAGTAATTCCGATAACTGCACTTCCTTGCATCTATTTATCATGACGTATTCATGACGATTTCGCATTTAGTTCGCTTTAAACTATAAGTAAATGAGGTCTGATGAGATAAATGAGAAAGGTCTGATAGTCTGTTGACCATGCCTGCCTATTACTATTTATATACTTTCACAAACACATAAGGTCTGATCCAAAAGCTAATAAAATCAGTCTTTTACATTTGGTGATTTTCATTAAATTTGCTTCAGTTAAGTTTTATGAGCCTTTACTCAATATAAATACAATTTTATTCCAATTTTTTTTAAAATCAACTAAATCCAAAACAAAAAATAAACAAACAACATAAGTATGAATTACAATATAGTCTCGATGGCTTATGGTTAAAATATGTGGTCTGATCATCCCATCAACAAGGCAACCGGTTGTTTAGCGCATTGTAACGAAGATAAAAAATATATTACGGCCTGTTAGGTTGTAAAATAACATTTTAGCTCACAAGGCGCCTCTATACCTGAAGCAAATTTAGCAGTGAACTGAATATGCCTTTATGGTTCTTTTCAGTTTTTAAGGATGTATGAACATATGCATTGATGGATGTTTGGAACAAATGTCTGATGTTTCCTGAAGCTGTCTGGTATGGGTCTCCTTAATGCAAGCTCACTAGTTTGGTGCAGCATCTACACACACTTTGTTAGTATAAAATATCCCAGTATCAACCAAGAAAATAATTATTGCACACACAGAATAGACACACTATTTATTGGCATAGGATATAAATACAAGACCAAATAACATTGAGTAAATTGTAATTGAGATCAGTGATTGGAATTAGAACAGTTTAAACTTATAATGACTATATCATGTGCATGTTGTACCTTTTGTCAGGTCAATCACTAGTATTCACAACAATCCTGGCTTTTATTAGTAAAAAAATACTGGAATTTGAGGCGGGTGAGACAGTGGATGTGCAAACAGTAAAGTAAAAAGTCTGAACATCAAATGTGCCTTCAAAAGCAAACAAAAAAGTAAATGAAATAAAGTTGCAACAATACCAAATAGAAACTCTGTGTTCAGGCCACTTTAAACATTAATGCAGCATAATCAATATGGATTGAAAGTCTACCAAAAATGTAAAGACAAAAGTAACTCAATAAAAAATAAAAATGTTCCCCCAATAATTTCCTATTAAATGATATAAAATACACACAAAGGGCCACTTGATCATATGTGAACACAATTTAACTACTTAACATTTGTAAATATTGCATACAAGTACAATAATAAGGATTTAAGGCTACATACATTACTCATTATACTACTATTGAGGTCATTTTTATATCTACATGTAAGATGTTGCATACCTTATGCAGTGTTAGTTGTAAACAGTTAATGTCATATATCATAAATATGTATCACAACATATTGGGTGTATTATTTTAATCAATTGTAAATGATAAATAAAGCAGTGAATCTGTTTGGCCTTAAACATGACCGGAACCAAGTCACATAATTGTATGCCTATAAGGAAACAAACAGTTTTTTCTCTTTGAACAACATCAGGCAAGAACTGCAGATTTTCTAATAGATACATTGTCTTTCTATATGGCCACGCGTTGTCTTCCCAGGTTAAATATATTTCTTCTTGATGGTTCTGGCACTATACCATAACCATACCCATACCATAAACTATACCATAGCCATACCACAACTTTACCATAACCATACCCATAACTTTACCATACCCATACCACAACTATACCTTTACCTACTAGACTTTAAAGTTTGCAGTAGTAGCTTCCCTCCTAATGCTCGAGGCTAAAGGAACAGCATTATGTCTGAATTGTCGCTGGCATTATAATCGACCGAACAGGTCGGCAAAAAATACCGCAAATGCCATCCCATACCATAACCATACCATAACTTTACTAAACCCACACCATAACCATCCCATACCATAACCATACTCATACCATAACCATATCATAACCATACCATATCATAACCATACCATAACCATACCATAACCATAACTATACACATACCAAAACCATACTCATACCATAACCATACCATATCATAACCATAACCATACCATAACCATACCATACCCATACCATAACCATACCATATCATACCCATACCATAACCATACCATATTATAACTATACCCATACCATAACCATACCATATCATAACCATACCATATCATAACCATACCCATACCATAACCATACCCATGCCATAACCATACCATATCATAACCATACCCCTACCATATGCATACCCATACCATAACCATACCATATCATAACCATACCATATCATAACCATACCCATACCATAACCATATCATAACCATACCCATACCATAACCATACCCATACCATAACTATACACATACCAAAACCATACCCATGTCATAGCAATACCCATACTATAACCATATCATGCCCATACGATAACTATGAAATAACCATACTTATACCATCTCCATACCATAACCCACCCCATACTACAGCCATACCGTACCCATAACTATGCCATTAGCATGCCATAACCATACTCATACCATAACCATACCATATCATAACCATAACCATACCATAACCATACCATACCCATACCATAACCATACCATATCATAACCATACCATAACCATACCATATTATAACTATACCCATACCATAACCATACCATATCATAACCATACCATATCATAACCATTCCCATACCATAACCATACCCATACCATAACCATACCATATCATAACCATACCCATACCATAACCATACCCATACCATAACCATACCATATCATAACCATACCCATACCATAACCATACCCATACCATAACTATACACATACCAAAACCATACCCATGTCATAGCAATACCCATACTATAACCATATCATGCCCATACGATAACTATGAAATAACCATACTTATACCATAACCATACCATAACCCACCCCATACTACAGCCATACCGTACCCATAACTATGCCATTAGCATGCCATAACCATACTCATACCATAACCATACCCATATAATAACCATACCCATACCGTAACCATACCATTACCATACCCATACCATAACCGTACCCATACTGTAACCATACCCACTTCTGCAACCATACCCAAACTGCAACCATACCCATACCGTAACCATACCCATAATATAACCATACTATAACCATACCCATAATGTAACCATACCCATACCATGACCATACCCATAATGTAACCATACCCATACCGTGACCGTACCCATACCATACTCATACTATAACTATGAAATAACAATACCATAACCATACTTATACCATAACTATACCATAACCCTCCCCAAACCATAGCCCTACCATACCCATAACTATGCCATCAACATGCCATAATACCCATACCATAACCATACCCATAATGTAACCATACCCATACCATAAACATACCATAATCATACCCATACTATCACCATAACCATACAGTAACCATATTATGCCATAACCATAACCATACCTACACTATAACTATACTCATAATCGTGCCATAACCATACACAAACCATATCCCTACTATCATCCTATACCATACTACGGCATATTAAAGATTACCCCAGGACTGGATAATGGTTCTTGTTGTCTTATCATGTCATATATCTATAGCACGATATTACAGTATTGCATCACTAAATATCACTACATATCCCTCAAGTCTCCATATGACTGAAAAATTGTTGGTTGCATGCATATATAATGTGTTACAATGGTGATATGATGAGAATGATGATAGTAGTAATCATGATTGGCCGCTTCTATTGGTAGATTTGAACACAATTTCAGAGAAGATTGAAATGATTAGGCTGATGAAGTCAAAGAGGAGGTGCATAACGACTAACAATCAATGAAATAATTGAATAACATAGCATTGGTTTATAAGTTGGACGAAAGTTTAGGATACGTTTGGCAGATGGTATTCATGTTCACTATTGAGACCCCTCCCCCACCACACACCCTCATTAAATGATCTGTAATACCCTAAAGTAAGTGTGTCCTATTTTTAGCTCACACATCAATAAACACTCGTCCTAAGAACAAACAGTTTCTTGTGGTGATAAAGGACAAATACACCCATCAGTTTATTTCATTGGTTTGATCAATTATTCTATATTGATGGAAAATTCACTGTTGATTTGCATTGTGTTTTTTGTGTATCTCCGTAGAAATGCAATCTTCCGGTTGTCTTGGTTTAGTTACAGTTTGGTAAGCCCCCACCCCCTCGTCAACTAGTCATTCCATTTAATAAATATTTAAATATGGCAGGGCAAATACCAAACTCAATTGTCTTCCGTGGCCAGGACCAACGTTATGAACCATTTGTGTACATCCATATGGTCTCGGCACTCAGTTCCTCCACAAGACAATATAAGTGGATCCGTTTGGGTCCCATGGCCAACATATGAAACATGAGTACACAACAGTATGAACTTGGCCCAGGGGCCCCATATTTAAGCAATAAATTGACCCATATACGTCCTAAAGCCAACGTTGTGAACAATCAGTACACAACAGTATGCTCATGGCCCAGTGGCCCCATATTTAGGCAATAAATTGACCCATATACGTCCTAAAGCCAACGTTGTAAACAGTCAGCACACAACAGTATGATCTTGGCCCAGGGATCCCATATTTAGGCAATACATTGATCCATATAGGTCCTAAGGCCAACATTGTGTACCATCAGGACACAACAGTATGATCTTGGCCTCAGGGGTCCCATATTTAGGCAAACATTGATTCATATACGCCATACAGCCAACATTGTGTACCATCACAACACAACAGTATGGTCTTGGCCCTGGGACCCCATATTTTTAGGCAATACATTTATTAATATAGGTCCAAAGGCCAACGTTGTGAACCATCAGTTCACAAAAGTATGATATTGGCCCAGGGACCCCATATTTAGGCAATGCATTGATCCATATAGGTCCTAAGGAAAACGTTATGAACCACCAGTACACAACAGTATGATCTTGGACCAGGGGTCCCATATTTAGGCAACACATTGATCCATACAGGTTCTAAAGCCAACATTGTGAAACATCAGTACACATCAGTATGATCTTGGACCAAGGGTCCCATATTTAGGCAAAACATTAATCCATATAGGTCCTAAGGCCAGCGTTGTGAACCATCAGTATACAACAGAATGATCTTGGACCAGGGGTCCCATATTTAGGCAACACATTGATCCATATAGGTCCTAAGGCCAACATTGTGAACCATCAGTATACAACAGAATGATCTTAGACCAAGGGTCCCATATTTAGGCAATACATTGATCCATATAGGTCCTAAGGCCAACATTGTGAACCATCAGTACACAACAGTATGATCTTGGACCAAGGGTACCAAATTTTAATCAAAACATTAATCCACATAGGTCCTAAGGCCAGCGTTGTGAACCATCAGTACACATCAGTATGATCTTGGACCAGTGGTCCCATATTTAGGCAATCAATTGGTCAATATAGGTCCTAAGGCCAACATTGTGAACCATCTGTATACAACAGTATGATCTTAGCCCTGGTGTCCCATGTTTAGTCAATAAATAGATGCATATAGGTCCAAAGGGCAACGTTATGAACCATCTGTATATAACAGTTTGAACTGGGCCCATTGGCCCCATATTTAAGTTCTATTGGAAAGTTATGATCCATTTGTATAAAACAAATTGGTCTTAGTCCCTGGACCCCCTATGTAAGAAAGTAAGATAGATCCATTTATCTAAATCCGGGCCATCGTTATGAACCTATTATGTCTGTAATCTGATCTTATGGTCTATACTTTATTGTGTATCTTAATGTTCACGTCCCTGGTTCGAGTCTGTGAAGGACCTGCATTGTGTTTTCTCACCTGCATCACTATCACATGCCCTTATTTTATAGCATTAGGTCGTTTCCCTGCGTTTTTGTTTTTAGAATTTTCATATTTTGCCAAGCATCTGGCTGTCCTTTATATATGCTGCCAGGGTGCGGAAAGTGCTATGCTCAATCTTTTTAGGTGGAAAGAGGATGTGTTGTATGTTAAATGCCAAAGATTCTGAAGCTGAATGATTTGCCAAAGATACCCTCTCCGTCAGGGGAAACAATGCAGTAGGATGTGTAGCTCATCGTATATATCCTTACATGTATCATAATAACCATCTGTTTCTTCCACATGTTTACCTACAATGCCTGGTAATTTGATAGCAGTATAAGTGGCTTTTGCTTAAGTGCTGCTGTGGGGTTTTGACAGATGCCATTTCTAGCGTAATGGCATTGATTATTATTGCAAGACCATGGGCTTGTAGCCTCGGCCTGCCTCACAGAGGCGACAGATTTTAACTGGCTCCACCTCATGGCTTTTTCAGGGGTTTGGGGGAAAAAGGCCCCAGCCTAAATTGGGAATTTTTGACGCGGTAAATAGTCAAATTTGGGAAAACAAGTATCGACAAATCAAACCAATTGGGAAATTTCAACATTTATTTTTCTGCATTAAAGGTTAATCTGCCTTGCTTTTGTGTCCCTGAAAGTGTTACAGAGCTCTTCCAGAGTTTGTTCAGAAAGCTCTGCAAGAACTTCAATACAGATTCTCATTAAATTGGAGAGTTTTTCCTGGCCAAGGGAGCTTCTCAAAGAAGTGCATAGTAGGTTCATGGTGCTGAACCCTCTATCCAAAGCTTCTGTGCTTGATGGTATTATGGTCATTATCTACAGAAGTTGGAAGATTCTAGATCGCGTAGTATTTACTATTGTATGACATTTTTCGTCACTATATTTCGCGGGTCAGTATAAAAGCCGGTACTGCATGTACCGTTTTTGCTTCATAACTCCTTTCTGTTTTATACGCAGTCAAACAGTTATGACGAAAATACTTTTGTTTATTAAAATAAAAATAATTTCTGTTAATTTTCAAACCATATATTGATTACAATGTTATCTGGAATGGCTCCGTGACGCATCTTCAACTTGCGTTACGGTATACGGCTGGGTAAGAGTTTACGTTTTCACCGGTTACATTTATACATAAATTCTCGGAAAGTAGTTTTCACAGATCACCGATCAAAAGTAAACAAACTATTCGCTTAATTGGAAAAGTCTCTTGATTTTATGGTTTCTTGGTTATTTATTTTTAAAGGTAAAAGGCATTTCGGTTCAAATGGGAATTAATTTATGAGATTGGGAATTTTTTCTTGAAATTGGAAAAAATGGTCGCTATTTGGCATTGGGAACGGGGCCGAATATCGGCCCAGTGAGACCGGCTGAAAAAGCCCTGCCATGTCTTCTAGCATCATTGAACATATTAAATATCTGCTGCTCGAGAAGAAATAAGTCTAAAACAGATTTTCCATGCAAAAAATAATAATTGTAAAGCTGATTCTTTTGGTTGAAAAACTTATTATTTTTATATTAATTTAAATTCGGCCTCTTAACAAGTATTTATCAGGGCACTTTGCTAAAATACTTTTGTAATAATTTAAGGTAGTTAATAATGTAATAAATATGTAGATCATAATTATTAAGTAGTAATTATTTAATATTGTAAATAATGCAATAAATACGTAGACCAAAATTATTTAGTTGTAATAATTTACAGTAAATAATGTAATAAATATGTAGATCACAGTTATAAAGTAGTAATAATTTAATATCATAAATAATGTAATAAATATGTAGATCACAATTTTTAAGAAGTAATAATTTAATATAATAAATAATGTAACAAATATGTAGATCACAATTATTGAGTAGTAATTGTTTGATATAGTAAATAATGTAATAAATATGTAGGCCACAATTATTAAGTGGTAATTATTAAATATAGTAAAAAGTGTAATCAATATGTAGACCGCAATTATTAAGTAGTAATAATTAAATATAGTAAATAGTGTAGTAAATATTTAGATCACAATTATTAAGTAGTAATAATTTAATATATTAAATGATGTAATACATATATAGATCACAATTATTAAGTAGTAATAATTTAATATAGTAAATAATGTAATAAATATTTAGAACACAATTAATAAGTAGTAATGTAATAAATATGTATAGCAGAAGTATTGAATAATAACTGTACTGTAAATTATTGTATTAATGCAATATCTGTCTCTGTAACTGTATTTATATCAAATAGCACCTTTCATCTCAATACTTCTATAAAAATGTACAGTAGTAAATAATGTAGTAAGTCTATGAATCAGTTGTAAATCTGTGACAAAGAAGTAGCCTGATTCCGGTCAATTGCAGTTGGTGCGGTTCATTACAGAACACCTAGTTCAAGCCTAGGATTGACCTGCAAACATTACTCGGTTATTGTAAATAGTATGGATAGCATAGATAGTATAGGAAGTATAGATAGCTATATAAATATTAGTATCATAAGGTTATTATAAGATTATCTAGTAATATTACTCTTACCAATTATATAATATGAAATCGGGTGTATTTGTACTTGGCCTTATTATGGTCGACCAATATTACTTATTTTAGCTGCCATGACGTTATTAGGCAACAGACATCGATGCCATGCAGATAATAGGCCACAAATATAGCTGCCATGTCGATAATAGGCCACATACATAGCTACCATGTCGATAATAGGCCACATACATAGCTGCCATGTCGATAATAGGCCACATACATAGCTGCCATGTCGATAATAGGCCACATACATAGCTGCCATGACGTTATTAGGCAACAGACAGATGCCATGCAGACAAAAGGCCACATACATGCCATGACGATTTTAGGTCGAATACAAAGCTGCCATGAGGATATTAAGGTTACATAAATAGCTGCCATGACGGTATCAGCCCAGACATAGATGGCATGACGTTACTAGACTATATGTGCTAGACAACATACATAGACCACATACATGTCAAAAATAGGCTACATGCATAGCTGTCGTGGCGTTAGTAGGTCACATACATAGCTGCCATGACGTCATAAGGCCACATACATAGATGCCATGTTGAAAATAGACCACATACATAGCTGCCATGAAGATTTTACGTCACATACATAGCTGCCATGATGTTTTAGGCCACATACATAGCTGCCATGATGTTGATAAGGCACATACATTGCTGTAATGACATAATTAGACTACATATATAGCTGTCATGACGATTGTAGGCTACATACGTCGGTGCCATGACAATGTTAGGTCACATATGTAGCTGCCATGACTTAAGTAGCCAACATATATTGCTGCCATGGCATTGTTAGGCCACAGATATCGCCGCCCTGGCGTTACTATACCACACACATAGATTCAATAAGGACATATATATAGCTGCCATGGCATTATTAGACAACATGCATAGCTGCCGTGAGGTTATTTGCCGACAAACATTGCTGCCATGACGTGATTATGCCCTATATTTTGCTGCCATGGGTATATATAGGGCATACACTAATGGCGTTATTATGTCATATACATTGTTGCCAAGGAGTTGTCATGCCATATTCATTGCTGCCATGGAAGTAATATGGCATATACATTGCTGCCAGGGATTAATGTATAGGGCATAATAACTTCATAGCAGTAACGTCTAGGTCATAATAACTACATGGCAGTATCGTATAGGGCATAATAACATAATATGATGTTATTATGCCATATACATTGCATCCATGACCGTATTATGCCCTATACATTTCTGCCATGATGTCATTATTCCATATACATTGCTGCCATGATGTTATTTCGTCCAATACATTTTTGCAATGATGTTATTATGCCCTATACATTTCTGCCACGATGTTAGTATGCCCTATACACTGGTGCCATGATGTTATTATGTCATATTCATTGGTGCCATGATGTTATTATGTCATATTCATTGGTGCCATGATGTCAATATACCAAATACCTTGGTGCCATGATGGTATTATGCCATGTACAGCGCTGCCATAAGGTTATTATGCCATATACATTGCTGCCATGACGTTATTATGCCATACACATTGCTGCCATGACGTTATTATGCCATATACATCGCTGCCATGACGTTATTATGTCATATACATTGCTGCCATGACGTTATCATGTCCTATTCATTGCTGCCATGACGTTATTATGCTAATTCATCGCTGCCATGACATTATTTTGCGCCATATACATCGCTGCCATGACGTTACTATGTCACATACATTGCTGCCATGATGTTATCATGTCCTATTCATTGCTGCCATGACGTTATCATTCCATATTCATTGCTGCCATGATGTTTTTATGCCATACACATTGCTGCCATGACGTTATCATGCTATGTTCATTGCTGCCATGACATTATCATGTCATATTCATTGGTGTCATGACATTATTATGCCAAACACATTGCTGTCATGACTTTATTGTGCCATACTCATTGCTGCCATGACGTTATTATACCCAATACATTGCTGACATTACGGTATTATGTCATAAACCTTGCTGGCATGACGTTGTTATACCCTACACGGAGCTGCCATGACGTGATTATGCTGTACACATTGCTGCCATGGCCTTTCTATGCCCAATACATTGCTGCCATGACGTTATTATGCCATATACATTGCTGCCATGACATTTTTATGCCATACTCGGAGCTGCCATGACGTTATTATGCGGTACACATTGTTGCCATGACCTTCTTTTGCCCAGTACATAGCTGCCATGACGTTATTATGTCATAAATATTTTGCTGCCGTGACGGTATTATGCCCTGTATGTCGCTGCCATGACGTTATTATGCCTTTTTCATTGCGGCCATGACGTTATTATGCCCAAAACATTGCTGCCATGACGTTATTATGCCATACACATTGCTGCCATGACGTTATTATGCCCTAAACATCGCAGTAATGACGTTATTATGCCCAATACATTGCTGCCATGACGCTATTACGCCATGTCAGGGTTCGACGTTAACGTTTTTGAGAGCTGGACCAGTGGTCCAGTAACTTAGAAAACTTACTAGACCTGACCTAAACCGGACTAGACCAAAATGTAAAACGCATAATACACATACAAGTCCTACTTAAATCAAATTGTTATATGAGTTCAAGCATTGTGTTGCAATAACATACCAATATAATTAAGAATGAGACATTTATGACAGGAAAATTAGTATGAAACTTAATATTCTATTAATGCAAGTAGAAAGTTAAGTAAGACCATACCTACATGACTAGACGTTTTCACACAACTGAATAGGCTAGACAAACATGACTGATTGTCAACCTGCTTTATTTCCCCAGTATTGAATGCAACGAAAGTAGTGAGCGGTGAGCTGTACTTAAGATCATATTTTCGTTGGTGAGATTTATGGGATTCAGAGTCAGGATGCCCCTTTATATTGTTGATTCTGAAATTGTCCGTACCGACAATAAATCCTCCACACTCTTCATACTCTCTACATGTCTTACAAAACATGACATTGTTCTTTTCTTCAAAATCTAGCCAAATAAACTCATCTGTTCATTCTGTACAAAACGATCTTATCGGTTTTGTTTTGTCATACAGTTTCTTTGAAGCATGCTTCCTCTTTCGTTTTGTATTGTCGTCTTTTTTCCGTATTGTCGTATTTTTTTTTTGTCGGACGAAAAACCGAACTAAAATAAATTGCTTGACATGTTTGTGCCGTCTGCGCATACTGCATTATAAACAAACCGTATAAAGGTCTGTTGTCTTAATACTTGGGATACCAACAGTACAGATAGTATTCGTGCTTTTGTTTCCCTCGCATTTTTATTTAAATAGTATAAATAATAATTGGAATGTTCCATAAACATTAGAAAATAAGAAGTTAGATGAAGAAATAAGCTTTCGTATCCTGCTAAACAATAAGTATTACGACATTGAACATTTGACAAGCGCCTGGGGGGAAAAAGCCTCGTTCTGGGAACATCAGCCAATGAGTGAATGCATGTCAAGGTTGTTACTAAATATAGCACATGCGGGTTTCCCAAGAAACTGTATCGACAATGGTCAAAAGTTTGACCGAGTTTAACCATTAAATTTTTTTTTTGACATCTGTTCATTCATAGGCGGATTTTCGGCGAACTTTGTCCGATTTGGAACAAGACCAGTTGGTCCAGCTAGCCTAGGACTTAGCTAGACCAGACTGCCGATCTACTAGTGAATGTCGTTCGGTCGGTCCTTAATGTCGAACCCTGCATGTACAGCGCTGCCATGACGTTATTATGCCCGATTCATTGCTGCCATGACGTTATTATGCCATATACATTGCTGCCATGACGTTGTTATGCCATATAAATTGCTGCCATAGCCTTTCTATGCCCAATACTTTGCTGCCATGACGTTATTATGTCATATACAGCGCCGCCATGACGTTATTATGCCATATACATCGCTGCCATGGCGTTATTATGCCATATTCATTGCTGCCATGACGTTATTATGTCATATACAGCGCCGCTATGACGTTATTATGCCATATACATCGCTGCCATGGCGTTGGTATGCCATATTCATTGCTACCATTACATTATCATGCCATATGCATGGCTGCCAAGACGTTTTTCGGCCACAAACGCCGCAGCGATGGACTTATTAGGCCATACAACTTAACGGCAATGAGATTTTAGAATGATTTATAGACATCCCATTACTCTGCCGTTTACATTGCCGACCTAGATTACAAGGCTGTATAAGTAATCGAAATGACGTTATAAAACCGTACGAATTACCGACATTTGAAATCTTCAAGTTACCAACATGGAGATAATAGGCTGTATGTATTTCCGACATGATGCTGATTTGATTTGTACGTGCTGTTTTATTACGGACTTGTTATTTCTATACTGCAGGCTGAGCTTGAATTTTATGTATAAGACCTAGTAACTACATGTTTGTATTTTAGTCGGTAATAAAAATTATAAACGGAATATTAAATGATCAGCCATTCTCATTTTGATCTGCAAGTGTAATGCCTGCACAAATTGTTCGTGCATCGTACGTCACAGAACCTATATAGTAAACTAAAACTGTTGTTATACAAAAGTCGCAGGTAAAAATGTATGTAAGTACTTTTTAAATAATATCAACCTGTTATAATAACACTCGCCACACGTTTACATCAATTGTTAATTGAACTCTGATACATCGTTTTCTTTCAGTTGTTCTTTCGTAAATAACTTCCTAAATAGTTTGATGACTCGTCGATAGAAACCTGCAGCATTAGCGTTCAGACAGAAAGGCTTTACTACTAATTTAAATTTAAGTGTAATTTAAATGTTAATCCGTGCTATAATTAATAAAAGAAATCACTTCAGTATTCATGAAGATGTCACTAGAGCAATTGTTTTACGCGACCTCCTCCACAACTTGACGTCACAAAGCGGTGTACTAGCGTCTTTTAACAATTCTGTTGACATTGATAGTCATTTTAAAATTAAAAAAGTATGCAAACTCATAAATATTTTGAAATTCTTGAATATTACGCTACATTTGTGTATTTAAAACATTGCTATCAAGGGTGGTAAGCATCAACCCTCAAAATCTCCCTCTCATATACCGCGGGATGATTTTCGAAATATTTAAATTATCTTGTGTATGTATATATTCTTTTTTCTTATTTGGAGGTTACGGGGAGTTCACTGAGAGAAAGACTAAATGCATACATTAAATAATTTATTTTATATACACACATACATATTAGTCTAGCTACTTAAAGAAGAAAAAGACAATCACAGCAAACACATGATGTATATTAGCATCTCTTTATAACACAGATTTTACATTCTACATTCAAATTCATATGCACCAGATTATAGTATATTATAAAGAACATCTAGGTTAAGCTATGTTCTAACAACAATTAACAATTGCAGTAACAACCATTGGTATCATGTTTAAAATGGTTAATCAGCACAAATGTCCCATTCAGGAAGCAATGGATTATTTACAGTTAACCAACGCTCCTTTTGAGTTTTCGCCCAAACTTTTAATAAATCTATGGAAAACGTATGACACTTGGTTCCCGATTTACGTCAGATCAGGTATGCGGCATTCTGGAAATCGATATTTCAACGGGAAGGAATTCCTGGACCCGCCTACTAGCAAATGTATGCAACTGATCATAGTTATTGCTAAAGGCCTTTTGGGCGAAATTCAAGAAAAGAGTACTTTATTTGTGTTTGTCGACAACAGAATCGATTGCAATTTTCTTAAACAAAGCAAACACTTAAATTTAATAAAAGCGTTATTCAATCTTAATTACATCCACGAAACTCAATCCACCTGGTTCACATTTAAACAGCGTTTTATCGAATACATATCAAATACATACTTCTTGCTTAAACTGAACAACCATTGATCTAAAACTTATGCAATATAAGAAATAAAGAAGTAGTTATAATAATAAAATAAACAATATTTGCATTGACAGTGACGGAGTATTTGAAGAAAAAATAATAACATGTGGTGCTAATCATGTACACATACACGGTATGATAAACCATAGCCAGGCCTCGAAATCCGTTCTGTTCTAAAACAACTATAAACACAATATTACAATTATCGATTATAAACACGAAATAACAATTATCGATTATAAATACATCTCTAATGACACATGTGTTCATACAAATGATAATCGACGAACTATGTAATAAAGGTGCAATATTTGTGTAGTTTCATATACCATTTTTGTAAAGTCCAGGAGTGGATAGTGGGGGGTGGGGGTTAAAGGAACACGAATAAAACATATCTAATAAATACATTTCATCAATAAACATTTAAAGAAGACTAGTGAAATTGTATGGGATACGATCCCAATTTACTTCAGACCACATAGCCGGCATTACATAAATTAATTTTTCCACAAGGTAGCTTGCCCCCGTCAACCAAGGTAGCAAACGTGTTCAAAACAATATTTCAATATATAATTATAGGTCATTTCATGTCTTCTATATGTAATATATGACATTGGATTGGAAAGAAATCCACAAATCATAAAGTGAGGTCGTTTAAACATTTAAAGAAAGTTCAATCCCTCTCGGGCTAAGTTTCAAGATCCGCTATTGGAATCAAGCGCAATTTGGGATATGGAATGACAGGTAAACCTATATTGTTACATATACGCAGAGATTCCTGCATAAACATCGATTATAGCATCAACCCTGTTACCACAGACAATAGAATCGTGTATTTCTTGCAAATTATATGGACATGCAATGTTACTAAATCTTTAAATGAACTATTATTGAAATATGAACAATTTTGCTGAGATATTTTGGAAAACAAACCTACGAGCACTTTATAATTGTCCAACGAGGGATGGGTGGGTATGACTCCATACATCACATACATGACCGTGTTTATACTATATTATATACTAACTAGACCCTGTTCACTATATACGAAAATTGACGACTTGCTGTTCATGGCTACGTTATATGAAACAAAATAATAATGAAAATGAATTGACGATTGTTTATATAACAACTGTCGACCATTCTGGCAGTTATGCACACACACCCTAATGTTACACGAATGTATTAAACCGAAATACGAACAGGAGTATGCAATGTTTTAATTAAAATGTATAATTAAATTCTGAAGAAATCTGAAACGAATGCTAGATAATTCAGCATGGCAGTAATGTACTGATGACGTTGCATCTTTTTGTCGTTTTTGCGGGAAAACGTATTGTCCGCATGTGATGACGTCATATTGTTATGATAAAAGACGTACTTGTTTTCATGCTGATGTAACATATACAAACATTGCGAACTGAGATGAATATATCAAACTGAATTTAAATGAACTGTAATTGTATGAACGTTTGTACAAAATATTTGATGCAAATACATCAATACACCAATTACATACTTATCTGTAACATTTACAGAAGAATAGAATTTCAAACACACGTTTTAATATAATTTTATTCCTAAACAAAATGTCGATGAAACATTGATTTGCTTAAATACTGATTTAGTTCCACCTTTATAACGAGTCACTAATTCACAAAATGTCACAATCAGCAACAAAAGGAGAAACACAAATGGAAAACAAAATGTCCGGCAATAATTAATATAAACTTTACTTCCATTCCACCATCAGAAGCTGATCACTGTCCCCTCCGACATACAAGGAACTCCTGTTCACATCATAACTGAGGCAGGATGGACTCCACGTGATCCCATCTTCCTTGGACACTATCTGACCTACCACGTGACCATCCTCGGTCACCTTGACTACGTTGTGTGAGTTCGCCCCACACAAGAACACGTGACCGTGATGGTCAGTGGTCACACCATAGGCACTAGACAGTCCAAGATCCTTCTCGGAGAGACAGAATATCCGCCTCCCGTCCGTGCCGACACATACAAGACCTCTCCCCCCGTCAGTCACATAGAGTCGGTCGCCGGAACTGTTCACGGCGATGTAGTTGATGTCAGAGAACAGTTTCCGGCCGTCGGTGTCCATGGAGATCTCCCTCAGCTTCCTGCCACTACTCACGTCGTGTACATACAAGATGGTACCCCACCCAGCAGCACAGTACAGCAGTCCGCCATGACAAGCGATCCAGGCGGTCCAATGTCCCAACTCGACGGTTCGTGTCCTGGTCAGACTGTCTGTGTTGTACACGTGGACTTGGGTAGAACCAGTGACAACCTGGAAATACAGAAATGTAGACCAGATTAAAACATTGTAAATGTACAGATTGTGTTGATGACAAAATATACGTCAGCGTCCATAGTTGTAAATGATGCAACCTGAAAAAAGAGGGAGAGGAAACAGAACATTAATAAAGTCTTTGGCCCGTATACACCAACCATTCTTAGTAACACTTGATAAAGTCATGGACTTTAATTCACAATATCGTCAGCGTATATTCAGCTATAAGTCTGAACTGTTGCATGACAATTTACCTTTGATATTTTGAGCTTAAACTCACAATTTAACTACATACAAAAGCTAAGTTTTCTTGGTATAAAATGGTGACTTGGACTCAAGTAGTGACTTGCGTTAAGAAATGCTTGGTGAATACAGGCCTTCATGTCATGGCACAAGTCCGATCAGTTTGTTTGTGGTGGAGTAAACATGGCTGACAGAATATCATCCACACAACAAGCTGAACATATAAACATGCAAAGCAGGTTAACATTAAAATGACATTGTAAACAAATTCTAGTTAAAAGTGCACTTTTCAGTCACTTGCTATTGCCTGATCTAAATACAGGAAAAATACAACTCAATAACCACCCGAATATACAAATCTGTACACTTGCTACACACGCTGTCCTTCTGGCTCGGTTGAGTTTGAGTACGGTGGGAAGTCGCCATTTGTGTCTGAAAATGTGGAAATGTAAAAACCATGGTCATTTATCTGAACACGTTAAACGTTTTGCAATAACTAAAATAAAAGACAATCAACATTTAAAGTCGAGTTTAATCTAATTACGTCTTGCTTTTTGAATCAGTAACAAATTCAGTAAACTTACAGTAAATGTGTAAAATGCATTGTGTCTAGATCTAACCATTTACAATAAACAGAGATCTTAAACACAGCCATCGTTTGGGAACAGTAATTTAACTATATATAAGCATATATAAGCAATTTAAAAAGGCATATATTCAAAAGTATTATTATAATATTCAAACTTATACTTAACAATATATCTTTGTACATTTTTCCTCAAGACCGCACAGAAACCATCTCCCTTTGGCTGATATCATGAACGCTCAACTTGTTTGTTTTTTCAAATATTGATGACGTCATATTTTGTCGCGTGACGTATGAAATGTGTTCAACTGTTTGCATACATGTACGCGATAACCTGTGTTCGGCATACTATCTTATGATCAATGTGTGCAATTTCGAAGGATAAATCAAGCTTATTTTGATGTATGTTCGGCACACTGCATTATTTGATATATGTTACTACAATGCTGGAGCGTAGCTTGGCTTTTGATGTGTCGGGTTGGGGGCGGGGCGTGCTAAATTCAATAATATCGCACGAATATGTTCTTCTTTGTCGATCACAGAATCAATGTTAATGCTGAAATCGATGAAGAGGCTCCATCTGCCGGACTATATCTCAAGTCCGTGAGACAATAATTAAATGTATATAAGGTATAGTTACTTATGAATAATTCTAACAATTAGCATCGTAAACCTCATGTTTATATAATTTCTTCATAGATAGGACAGTACAAACTAGTTTCTTCTGTAAGTGGAAAAAAGGCCTCAAGACAACAATAAAAACCGAAATTCAGTTCTTGACGTGTCGACAATTTGTTTTAAGACTTATTTTCATACGATTTATTGGCATATTGCTGTTGTCCTCATGTTGTTTGAACCTTCAATTAATACACAAAACTCTGAGAGCATTCTTCTATGAAACGTCTTATGTGTTCATTCAAACGATCACAACGAATAATGCAACAGCTTTTGTTTAATGGTGTAAAGAAGTAAGCAATAATCTCCAAAGTTCTAATGCATTCAAATATTCATTAACCGACTGGCGTAGCTTGGGCGGAACTGCTTACAACGTGCAAGATTGTCGAACGACGATTACTATTTTAACTTCATTTCCTTTCTTCTTCCGATTTGCCATTTTTACTAAAAATTGGTTTATTATTGCAATTTGTGTGTGCGTGCGCTCGTTTGTGCGTGCGTGTCTGTGTGTGTGTAAACGGAGCATTCTTAAGGTAGCTTCTAAAATTTCTACCTTTCATACAGAGTAAAGAACAATTTCACTCCTTGACGCGTAACCTCAAATACTCACCAAGAAGGGAGGTAACATTAGGTAAATGAGTAAGTCAGAATAATGCCCCTTCCATAACGAAATGAGGGTATCACTACCACTTGCTAAATATATTTTGAAATGAAACAGGCGTTTATTATCTCACAAACAGTCTCTCCGCTTAGCAGGGTCATACATACTTAACCAAAAAGAGCACTACTATGACAGCATATTGTGAAACTTATTCAAAGCAACAGTGACAAGATTGACCAAAAAGCGACCCCAAACTTACATTTCCAATAAGGTATCTTTGTATAATATAATATATAAATCCTGATAATTAACACACATCAGATTCTCTCCTGCCTTCCCGAACGCACGCCAAATGACGGTCGTGGCAGTCTAATTGTAAACGTTAATTCCAATTACGTCACGTAGGGAATGAATCTCTTACATTGAATATGTTCAGTCAAAACAAACGGTTTACAATGCTTGGTGTCTTTACCTAATGATAAATGTTTTTATTTCTATAATGTAACATAATAACGTTTTGTTGTTCTTTTTTATTTTTCGTAAAAGAAAACATTAAACTCGAATACTGCTCTGTATAGTTTTCCTACATATCATGGTTGTCTTATGTTGTCGCTGAATATACCACAAAGATGACTATAAATCTCCACAATGTCACCCACAGTTCCGATACCTTAACTAGTTTTTGTTGCAATTACAATAGTGTCAGGCAATACCGCGTACATGTATGCAAACAGTGATTGAAATGTACTTCTCTTTTGTGACGTATTTTAAAACTTTTTATCGATTTACATATATCTGCTTATCGTGACTATTTATCTCTCTTTCGACAACTTGTCACTCTCATTTTCTGTGTAAGTATTCCAAATTATGCTTTTCTCTCATATCTTCTTCCAGTTGACTCACTGATTTCCTACTGTATTTCTCTCAGCACATTTCGTATCTCTTTTTTATGTACATTTATTTACATAGGTGTGGGAGTCGAGGCCACCCCCCTCCACACACACCGTACACACACAGTACAGTAGTAAATTATTTAAATAAATTATAAGTACAATAAATAATGATAAGACAAATATAGTGCAAAAGTTAAAACAACCGGCAAAACATAGATTGTTAAATACCGTACTGAAAATGAAACAAATAACCAATGGTAAATGCTTTGAAAGGTATTCTGTGTGTATTAATATAAACATGGTCTGAATCAAATCAAACAGAGGTGGACAAATATTATCTGTACAAAAGGAATCTAAAAAGAAATAGATATATTTGCATTGTACAAATAACATATGAAACAACACTTTTAAATGTTTACATAATAATGATACTGGGTATTTAAAGTAAAAATAGTGGTATTATGAAAGTGGTATTATTAGTAAAATCTATTGGTTGTGATATTATAATATTCTACCATGTGATATTGCTGTACACATATAAAAATTATAGTGTTTGTTGTGGCATAGGGTGAGAGTGTTGGTATACATATTACCACGCTGGGCAGCACCGGTATCGTTGGACGCAGGGCTGGAGCTTATACGTGCTTGCCCACAGTGTCACACACCACGGCGATCATGCTCAACAGTCCCTTATAGGTGTGGTTGCTTATTGGATTATGGTAGTAATAAATCAACCATCTTCAATTATTTACATACTGTTGTTACGGGCAAGTGAATAAGTTTCCTGCCCAATATATTCAGGTAGTTTTAATTTTATAATCTTATATATCAATATAATACATGTATAGATATTGGACTCTATGCCTGTTATGGTTTGGTCATTATGTTTAATAACACAAATTTAGAGATAGTATGTTTATCAATCGCCCAGTTGTCAGTGCTTCTAATATATAAGCGCATTTTCTATCCATATGGGTTTATGGAGGGAGACAAGTAGATAATAGTTGTGTGAGATGTAAGGGAGGTCACTCTCCATACCCGGAAGTAGCGAGGCTACAAATGGATTCCTTGTGTATTTTGATTATATTTCCATAAAATAAATTGGATTGAAGGATCTTTCAAAGGTATTATGTATCAGTTATTTCTGTATTTTGATTTAATAGTACATGATCCCCGGTTGTGGGTTTAATAGCTGTCATTTCTTTTGTATTTATATTGACTTGTGATAAGTGTTTGAACACTAGACAAACAATATTATTTTCATAACACTTTCGGTTATGGCTAGAAGGAACACAGCATCGGCATTAGTTTTTTCTTTAAAATATGAGTTGTGGTTATCGGGTACAGGTATTGTTCGACACTGTGGACAATCTGAAGCCACCAGTGGGAGGGCTGGTATCCGGACAAATCCCTTCAACAGAAGAAGTGATTATGTCTAATAATAATTGTGATTAATCCACTTTTACATGCACAGTAATTTGGACACGAAAACTTAACTACACCTATTGCTTGGTAAAGCTTGAGCGGGGAATTGTCCAGCCTTACAATTTCATGAGCGGGGATTTGTCCGGGACTACACAAATGACGAACGGGGAAATGTCCGGACCTACAAAAATGACGAACGGGGAAATGTCCGGGCGGGGAATTGTCCGACATTCGGGAGGGCTCTATTGGGAGGTGGGCCCGGGACCAAAGTTCGTTGCGATATTTGGTAGATTGGAAGGATGAGCGCCTGCAAGAGTATTTTTGGGTCTCCCAGGCTATACGAGAGAAACTCTCCCAACCTCCATCTGCCCCCCCCCCCCCTCCATACGGTTGACATGGCGAATGGCTGAACCGCGTAGCTCGGCATAAGTCGTTAACAGTGTTTAATTAAACCTGCTAAAATATAAAATGAATGGGTATAGTACATGAATACGGGGTGGACCTTTCACCCAAATAAAAAAAATAATATATGCTTCTCCAGAAGTTATAGTATTATGTTCAGCGGAGACAAGTCCTCCCGACATCCCCCGACCCTATCCCGAGCCTCTCGGGCCACGGCTAGAGGGCTGCTCCGGACAGGCTGTGCTATCACCCACTGGATGACAGTATATGGGAAAATTGGTCCCTATTAACTACATTATCATATGCATGTATTTTTATTTTTAAAAGGGAGCCTGCAGAGTCGAGTCCTCCCAACTTTCCCCTGCCCAGGTCCAAGATTCTTGGGCCGTGCCCAGGGGCTGATCCGGACATGCCGCGCTAGGCTCCCTGATGATGACTTTACCCAGAATAATATTATGTTAATAAAGGTATTGAGGTTGGAACTACCTTTAATAATATTACTGTACTGATTTAACTATTACCATTATTTTTACTACTAGAGTCTTACTACTCTTACTTATGTAGTAGACTATTTCTTTTGTATATACTTAACTTTGCTCCTAGATGTAATACACGTGTATTGATACACGAGAAGTTTAAAGGTGAATATATCCTGCATAGTATCATTTCATTTATTATAATAACATATTAATATATATGTGGGGTATGCTTAGTCTATTAACATTAGTTATACAAATCGGAAAGTCCATTCATGGTTCAATTTCGATGAAAGGACTAATTTATAAGATAACAAATGGGAAAAATATAGCCGACTGGTATAGTATTCTTAGTTGGATTATCAGTTCAATTCTGATGTGGATCCGTCTGGATGCATGCCTGTCGACTACAGTTATGATATTTCATTAAATTTTAATTTATGTTAAATCATTTTTCTTTTCGGGCATCCATCTCTCTTTTTAAGATATAAAAAGTAAACAAATATTTTGTATCATGATGTGGTAAATCATATACCAAAATAAATGGAGTATGAAGGCTAGGCAGATTCCTAACTAGTAAATGTTATCTGTGACTGCACTATCTACTGTCTTGTTTCAATGACACTCCTACCTACACACAATCAAAACCCTTCATCGCATAATTACAAAAGATAGCAGCTGGATTATTACTGTTTGAAACTTTTATTATTATCATAGAGCACGGAATGGTGGTAAACAACACTTTCGTGGTGTCTAGCGTGTTCACAAGCTTTTTCTAAGATTTGACTCAGTGACCTATTGTTTGACCCCACGTGACCCAATAACGAACTCTTCCAAGATTTTATGGAGACAAAGATGCTGACCAAGTTTGATGAAGATTTGCCTATAAATGTGGCCTTTAGTGTGTTCAGACGCTTTTTAAAATATTTGACCTAGTGACCTAATTTCTGACCCCATGTGCCCCAGTTAGGAACTCATTCAACATTTCATGCAGCCAAACATCCTGACTAAGGTTGGTGTAGATTGGGCTATAGATGTGGTCTCTAGTGTGTTCACAAGCTGTTTCTAAGATTAGATCTACTGACCTACTTTTTGACCCAACGTGACCCAGTTACGAACCTCTAAAAGATTTAATGCAGACAGTTATTCTGATGAAGTTTGGTGAAGATTGGGCTATAAATGTGGTCGCCAGTGTGTTCACAAGCTGTTTCTAATATTTGACCTAGTGACTTACTTTTCGACCCCACGTGACCCAATAACGAACTCACCCAAGATTTCATGAAGACAAACATTGTAACCAAGTTCGATGAAGATTGGCCTATAAATATGGCCTATAGTGTGTTCACCAGCTTTTCTAAGATTTGACATAGTGACCTACTTTTTGACCCCACGTGACCCAGTTACGAACTTATTCAAGATTTCATGCAGACAAACATTTTGACAAAGTTTGGTGAAGATTGGGCTATATAATGTGGTCTCTAGTGTGATCACATATCTTTCCTAAAATTTGACCTAGTGACCTCCGTGTTGACCCCAGGTGACCCAATAATTAACTCATCCAAGATTTCATGCAGACTAACATTCTGACCAAGATTGATGAAGATTGGGTAAAAACTGTGGCCTCTAGCGTGTTCACAAGCTAAAATGTTGACGACGGACGAAGAGGTATCACAAAAGCTCCCCTTGAGCACGTTGTGCCCAGTTGAGCTAATAAAAAAAAATGGACTAGTAGCGTATGGGTCGGCAAACAAATCTATATTAGATAAGCTACAGAAACTACAAAATAGAGCAATCAAAATAATAATAGGGGTACCCAGTTACTCTAGAACTGAAGCAATACATGCTGAGATAGGAGAATTCCCTATACATGACCAAATAAATATCCTCAGCTTTAAGTACTGGGTCCGCTGTAGCACATTAGGCAGCTCTCTAAGCACTAATAAGGAAATATTTAAGCGACTAGGCAAATAGCCAAAATATTTATAAAAAAAAACATACACACAACGCATACTAGAACTCTTGGAGGAAATAAAACTTGACTCTAATCAATTAACCGCACCCTTTCTTCACAACTACACAGAAATCGAACCTATATCAATAGACACAGGCCTATCCAAACTTACAAGGAAGCCACACAACCCGAATATAACTAAACAAGCCGCAGAAAATTACATAAATAAGTCTACGGCATCAGTCAAAATCTACACCGACGGCAGTAAAGACCTATTAAAAATGGTCGCAGGGGCAGGAATAGCTATATTTGAGAAACAATCAAAGCTAACCCGAAAATAAAATTAGACCATAGCATATCCATATTTTCCTGCGAACTACTAGCTATCAAAGAAGCAATTCATTGGATATATAAAACCAAAGTAACAAATAGTAACGTAGATATCTACACCGACTCGCTCAGCCCCTTGCAAGCCCTACAACAAATTAAAGGAGCGAACAGACAAGAAATATTAAACAAATATATAAGATATCCGCAGATATTAGATATAATCTCAATACTACAATAAATCTTGTCTGGGGCCCTAGTCATGTAGGAATCATAGGTAATGAAATAACAGATAAATTAGCTAAAAAAGCTGCCCATAATGGAACCGTACTGACCATAGGGCTAAGTAAATCAAAAGCATACAGCTACATTATTAATTATTATAAAAAGAAACCAGAAGTTAGACTTAATGAATACCAACTAACGCAGAACTATGAATATGGAGACCGCAATTCTAAGGTTACGTAAGATATACCATTCTTATGCAAAATATACGTGATATTCCAGTGCGAGCAGCACGCAACAGCGCGATCAGTAGTTGAATATCAACTTACAGTCAAACTAGGAAATACCGATAATAAATAGAAGGGTCTTACTATTCACCCCCCCCCTCCCCGCGATAAAGCGGAACTAATTAAAACGGCATTTTTTAAATACCTAGAAGACATCAACTACACAAACCGCATATAATTTCAAGCGATAATGTAATAAAAAAAACAGCAAATAAACGAGCGCAATAGACAAACAACACCGTGAGTTCATTATGGATTGATTAAATAAACAATAAGTAATAACAATAAACCCACGACTCATATACTACTCAAATTCATCAATATCTGCCAAACCACGAGGAGGATGCGAATAACTTTAAACAGCACAAAATACATACCAACCTCACCATCTGATTGGCTGGATTTAAAAAGACCGGGGATAATAGACCGCATACTGCTTCAAGATACTTCTATAGTACAATACAAAATTTAAAACTCCGTACAATCCGTTAAACAAGTTTTATCTTATAATGAATTATCTATATAAGGAAAAAAATGAAGATATTATAAGAGAAACGTAGGACTCCGAGTATCGATACACTATAATAGTAAATAAATAAATCCATTAGGTTGCAATGTATAAGGCTTAAGAATATAACACCACGAAGGAATATAAAAACGAAGGCACTTGATACCCCCCATCTATAAGTACTATTAAGTATCTATAAGAAAAACCTACCAAAACAGAATTCAAGATTGAACTAATATTATATATTAATATTAAAAATACCGGATTGTCAAATAAATGGACGCCGCCTAAGGACCCCGTAAAAACAACGGCAATCTGGAGTCACCATTATAAAGTAAATAAAGGATCCAGTATAATAATAGACAGCAACACCACATTAACCCCAAGAAGAACCAGGGTATGCTGAATAAACGGAAGCCCACTAAGGGGTCCGTAGAAACAAAGGCTACCCACAACGGTTCAATTAGCATACAAACAAACCATTGTGTTATAATTATTACTATGATATAACATGCATGGCTAACCCCTCTAACACTGTTTATGCACTGTAAGACAGTCGGGAAAACAAATACCACTGCTGTATATAGTATAGAAATGTGTAGAATAGACTATGTAGTACTAAGTATGCTTGAGTGAATGAGACCATTGAGTGCGTGGATTATGTGTGTTAGTGTAGGAAATCCATAAGGTAATGGCCGCCTAATTCCATATTCTTATATTGATTACTAAGCAAAGGCGAGCATTACCTTATAATACCAGCCGGGGACTTCTTTCTGGACGTATACATTATATATGTCAGGCAAGGAAGATGGTTTAGTGGGCGGTCAGGCCCCGGGCGTCCAGACATCAAAAATTAGAATAAAAACACTAGGGTCTACATGATCTTCCTTAACTCACTGTTAAATACCCAGCTTATTAGTTAAACAATTCCCTAAAGGTGCACCCTTTCCCTGCCTACTTAAATTCGGCGAAGGGAAGAGGCACGCCGAAAACGGTGAACCTTTCTTATGGTAAACAATACAGAAAACCAACATCACTAGACCCTAGTGTTAGGGGAACGAGCCATAAATTAGGGAGTGGAATTCACTCATAACCAGCTCACTCCCCTTTCAGGTAAAAAATACAAAAAAAAACTACCTTTTAGTAAATGGGTACATAAACTAGGTACCTACGTAGGGCCTACTTTAGATAACATATTTGAAATATAACATTTAAGCCATGCATGGGCAACATAGCGGGGTCATGAAAAAGCCCTAAACAGGGCAAGTAGACCATCATTAAACTAGTTTCAGTCAGTCATTCAGTCAGTTCACATTTGTTTCCTAAAATTATACCTTTTGTCCTAGTTTGTGACCCCAGATGATTCAATAATGTACTCATCCAAGATTTCATGTAGACAAATATTTTGACCAAGTTTGATGAATATTGGATAAAAAACTGTGGCCTCTAGCGTATTCAAAAGCTAAAATGTTGACGCCGCACTACGGACGAAGGGGTATCAGAAAAGCTCACCTTGAGCATGTCGTGCTCGTGTGAGCTAAAAAGGCAAAAAAAAATCAGTTTTGAATACACACATAAAAAATGTGACAATGTTTCTTCTCTTATATTACAAAAGGAGAATAATGGCCTGTTTGAAATGGTCATCTCTTTAAATAGTTTTCTTCCAAGAATTAAACCATTTGGAATATGTATCTTTTGTTTATTTAAAAAAACAGAGATATAAATATACATATGTTTATCCATTTTTTGTTGGCTAGTTGGTGTTTCATTATTTTCGCTATATAATCTATACATGTGCCCAATTGTTTATTAAAATAATATTAATATATGTCTATAAAATTTCTTAAATCTAATGCTTAGAGTGAGTAACATCAGAATTGTGAGCAGACTGTATCTAAGTCATAACCGACACAACGCTTAGAGTGAGTAACATCAGAATTGTGAAAGGACTGTATCTCAGTCATAACTTACACAGCGCTTAGAGTAACATCAGAATTATGAGCAGACTGTATCTAAGTCATAACCGACACAACGCTTAGAGTGAGTAACATCAGAATTGTGAAAGGACTGTATCTCAGTCATGACTGACACAACTCTTAGAGTAACACCAGAATTATGTGGGGACTGCATTTCAGTCATAAATGACATAATGCTTAGAGTGAGTATCATCAGAATTTTTAGTTCACTGCATCTCAGTCATCAATGACATGATTCTATAATACAGTAACATCAGAATTATGTAGCCACAAAATTTCCATGATGTAAGTCACAAATCCTCCTAAAAAATTATGAGTTGTCATAAACACTGATATTGTTGAAAAAATATAATATGTATAACTTAAGTCTAAGAAAATTCAAAGCACTATGTCAAAGAAATTGTTTTTCAATAAGAGCATTTATTTTAGTTTTTGGTTTTGTTTAAATTTATTTATTTACAGTCAAGTTTTTTTCGCGACTGCCCACACTCTGTGAAGAACCAGTCCTCGGGTACTAAGTACATGCAGCATTGTGAAGAATATAGTCTTGCCGAAGGACCTACATTGTAAGATTCATTTCGGGGTTCAAACGTCGGACCCTCCAATCCAAATTCCAATGTCTCAACCACTCAACCACAGATACCCAGCTATGGTTATCTTAGAGAAAGGTAGCATACATTTGAACTCACCTATCATTACACTAATAATGCACATGCAACCTTTTAGACTTAAATTTTAGTTCTTTAATTGTTGGAATATCTTGCTTGTCAACATTATACATGATACTATACATCCCAACTAATTCAGCAAAGAGACACGAAAGGTATACTTACAGCTACCTCTTGTGGACCAACACAGCACACATCGGTGGGCCGTCCATCTGTATCGCAGTACTTGGTTACCTTGTTATCTGACGGGTCTACAAGCTTCAGTCTTCTGTTATTGTAATCAGCAACCAAAAGACTTCCATCACTGAGAAGACAGCAACCATAGATCAAACAATTGGCCTTATCCTCTGGTATACGGATGTTGAATTTTCTAACTTGTTTACTGTAAAGAGCTTGTTCCACTGTTGGTTTCTTTCCTGGTCTCACCACTGGCACCTCTCCTTGTTTCTCTCCTGGTCTCCTTAATGTATCCTGTACTGGTTTATCAACTTCGCCTTCCACAGCACAATGTGAGCTCACATCCTGTTCCCTTGTGATGTCTTCTTCAATAAGGGAATTGAAGAAGTTGAGTGAGTCAAGTACTTTCATGTCAGTCAGGAAGTTGAATTGACATCCCTTTATTACACTGTCCGACTCATTATAAAGTGCACCAACCTTTTGCGCTATTATCTTGCCCTTCTTCTTAAGGACAAACAAATTGGCTTTCCAGTTTTTTGACTTTGTAATTTTGTCAAAGCATTGGATTATTTCATCTTTAGTTACAGCACATGCCTGCCGATGTTGTTTGGCAACTGCAAGAAGCTCTTCTTGTTTACTTTTGATATCCTTCTTACCCTTCTCTCTTAGCTCCTCAATTCGTGATAACAATTTCTTCGCATAATCTTCCAGATCTTTAAGAAAACCATCACCACTATGCTGAATATTAGCCACGTGCTTATCTAAAGCTTCAATAGCTTTGTTTATACTGTCCAGGGCCGATTTTAATTGTTCCGGGACAGGTTGTAACTCAGGATCAGCATTGAGTTCATCAGAGGATTCCCTTATATTCTTGGGGTCCTGACATTTCCTGAAAAGAAATGGAAAAAAAAACCCATATGTCTAGGCTGAACAGCCCGTACACCACATGCAAGCTGAAAGATTCCACATAAAATAGCTTACCCTTGAGTATGACTAAAACACATGTAGTAAATGGCATTATGAGTCGACGACGCTACCTTTCAAATACTAGCCTGCCAAAAATGTTGTTTTTTTAATTGGAAGTTGCCTTTGAAACAGAAACAATATTTTACACACAGTGATTCTGGTTGTTTATTTGGTTTCCACGGTGTCCACTCGAAGCAGATATAGTGCTGCCATCACTGTGTATAACATGCCGTGAACACCTGACGTGATACCACAACCGGTCACATTATCCTGACACTGGGTCAACCAGTCGTGAAACTAGCCTTATATTTGATTAAACACCCTAGCAAGGGAACAATACCACTACCATTGTTAATGACTTTGGTATGTCACGATCCGGGATCGAGCCCTACCTGGAGCCGATGCTCTTCTGATTGCGCTTCCAAGTCGGGTACACACTGGTTTTAGTTTAAGAATCTAGATGCTCTGAATTTTAACAACATTTTTCTGAGACAATTTTGTTCAATTAATATATTCATAAAAATTAAGATGCTGAGGTAACATGCCTTTTTTACTTGGCTATTTTATATAATTTGCCAGGTAAATTATGTCAAAAAATATCATTGCACATGTGGAAATATCAGCCTATAGTCCCGGCGGCCGTTTTGTTACTATCAACAGTGTCACAAGGATGCATACGCGGGATGATAACAGAAACAATAAGTATATTTTTACGTGGAATGTGTATTTCTATATATAAATTATTTGGTATATCAACTGTAAACAGTGGATGTATTACAATGTTTTGATACAAAATGTAAAATAACTGCTGATCTAACCAATTCAACATCATCCCAAATCTATGCGCATTTATACAGTTTTAAACACAATTCATTGAATATCTGAATGCATTTCTAACCTTGCTGCTATTTTTTTGTTTTCTTTTCAGGCCAAGTACAATTAAAGAACCGTGTTTTCTGCTATTGTGGAATAACATCAACATTCAATGATGACATCCTTTGTCCAGGGTGATGACATCATAATATACTTAAGTTTATCATCAGTACATGGGGAATTAAGGCACTGACCCTTTGTCATATGGGTTGTAGCCACACCCACCTTAACAGTGGGAACAAACTGTAACTAGGTTAAACTAACAAAGGCCATATGGCATCATTTACATTAAAACCTATGTAAGATTTGCGTATTTTGCAACTGTTTTTTGGAATGCTTCAACTTGTCCAATTGGATTTACTAATAAATAGAAGCAACATGTATACAACCAGGCTCCAGTCCTTGTAGTTTCTGACAAGAAGATTTTGTAAGTTGTCTGATAAAGTCATATATGAAAATGGCTCACAATTTACAACTGAGTATTGAGCTTTTAAGTTGAACTATGGGACTGAACCTTGAGCTTAAATTAAAAAAAATATTTTGTTAAAGGTGCTATTCAACAGTTTCAACCATTCTTTTCTTTAAGGCTACTGAATAAATAATACTAACCTGAAAAGATCTCGCAAAAATGGTATCGATTGGTCCTTTATATTCATGTAAAAAGAGAAGCATAAAACCCACTTGTGATTAGAAAAATGTATTATGAAGCTAAGACAATCATGTAATCACTTACTTTTGGGACCATGTTTTCCTGATCATCTGGGTAACAAGTTCTGACGTTTAAGCTAAACCCCGTCCTTATTTATAGATTTAAAAAGGATGGACATGGACAGCGATATATTTCATGATTTGTATTGTCTAAGAATTAGGTCATGTTTCAAACAGCATTTGCTTAAACTAAAGTAAAAGTTTATGCCGCAACTGGGCACAAATTACCATAGAATTGGGTTAAGATGTCGATTCATGCATAAGATTCAGGCAAACTGTTGGAAACCACCTTTAAGGTAAGATAACTGACCTGTGATCCAGGAGGCAACATTTTCTACACAGCAGTTCGTCATCCTGGCGACAGTACAACGTGATTAACTCGTCGGAATGTTTTCCACATTTCTCGGTTAGCACATCTTTGTTGTCTCCATGTCCTTTCACTACATTGTGATTTTCATTAAAATCATTATGAAAACCTAAGCATGATGTACACAGATGTTTATTGCAGTCAGAGCAGTAAAAATCTGCAGTCAGGTCTTGTTTCTTCTTGGCACAAATGGAACACTTAGGATCTTTATATTCATCTGACCACTTCTCTGTATCATTGGCCATATTTACTATCTGGCACAATATTTCTACAGGTATGTACACTGTGCTCTCTGCTGAAATAACAAGAGGTACATGTTGCTGGAGACACTTCTATTCAGTCTCATGACTAATCAAGTCCTCAACTTTTCGACCCCAGGTGACAAATGTTAGGCGACGATTCGACCCCAATAAAGTTATATTGCTATATGTTGTTTAATGTATTTCTGTTGTATATGATCTGGTATTTGACTATATTATGATAATAGATGTATCTATATATGGATTCAATGTTGTTGTTTTTCCATTAATTTATCTTTATTGGTAAATATATCAAAAGTATTCACTGCATGAATTAATAAACAACAAAACATTGATAACAATATAAAAAATATATACGGTTTAACACAATTAACTTTGTATAAGTCAAAACATTATAATGATTGACATATTAGTGAAGTCTTATGATGAAGTAAACAGTGTTAAAATGTTGTGAAGTGCAACAGATCAGATGATTGAACACAATTGTTCAATTAAAATAATTTTCTAGTGTCGAATAATCAAATAAAGTATTTTAATGAGTATGTAGTTAGCTGGAAATGGCTATTTAAAATAGGTAATTAAGACATCAAATAAAACAGATTATTTAAGTATTGTTTGTTGTCATTGATGCCTTTCCACAACTGCTGTACGATTAGATAATTATTGGTTAAGTTCTTTTTATGCAGCTGATTGTATAATAAATGATAACACATGCATATATCCACAAAACGAGTTGTTTAGGATAAATTTACACTGTAATAAGATTAAGAAAACATCTTCTAGGAAAGAAATTAAGCTGATTGCACACATGATTTCCAATACAGTAAGTGCAATAAATATATAATCTAATTTTATATAGGTTGTATCAGTAAAAGCATTTACATTTTAATGACAACAGGAACTATTTATTCTGTAAACAACGGCTTCATGAAACTTCTTAAAACAACAGGAAACTAAGATATCGTGCATGTGATGGCAATATAAACAGTTAACATGCCACAGATCCTGTTAAGTATTTTTATCGTGTATCATGAGAGCTGTAAGTACTTTACCTTAACCTGATTAATTACATCACCTTTATGTAATGGGTGGTGAGAAAATGCTTCCATAGTTGGTTTTCATAGCAATAACAGAGTTGATTATTCATGCTAATGCGCAATATCCAACAAAGATCAACTATTCCAAGCGCGACAGAAAGGAGTTCTATGCATTTAAATAAAAAAAGTGTGAAAAAAAGACTTGACCTATCGTTTCCAAACATATATCGTCTAGCTTAAAATTTTATAAAGGCAAGAGTTTTGGTGCGTGTGCCATCAACGTAATCTTATCATAAGTTATAGAAAAACCGAATTTGACGAGAGCTTATCATACAGTAGCTTACATATGCTCTAAAAAGACACACTTAACTACGGGTCTATTAAAACTGAACAAACAAGAGTGTATTTGTGCACAGTAACACTTTAACCCCTATCTTTCTTCTCAGTAGCTCAAGCTTTTGCGATACTAGACATGAAGATATACAACAGATTTTACCGTGTAATGAATGAAACTTCACATATTCCAATAGGATGCCACAATACAACTGTAACTAAAACAATGTTAGACATCCTTTATAAGCTGACACGGTAAAAGTCCGGACATGCGCAGAGACTTATAACACGTCATATGACTGCAGATATATCAGTTTGGTGTACACCACGTGACACTGATATCATGTCCATTAAAGCAATATGGGCCAAAATCGTTTAGTGTGCATATATAGCAGAAACTGAAACGAAAACTTAACGCATTGTAAACCGCAAGCAGATAAGGCAGAGATAAGATACGGTCTTTCCATGTATTTTGTTTTCAGTATGTAGAGACGTGGTCAAAAGTGCTACAGTGACGGATTTAATCTATTTTTTCATGTAATTTCAAACCTAATCAAGAAGCATGTCATTAACATCTGCATGTTTAATAGCTTGGATAAATCAACATAGTACTTAAACTTAAAAATGTACATGACAAAAGTCTTGATTAACTGTTTATAGCATTGATATCTGTCCAGATCGACAGAAAGTGATTATGTCGGATTTTGCCAAAATCACAAACAACATATTTTATATTTAAATGGTTCTGTGTTTTAACACGAAATAACAAATATAGAGGATTACAGCTCACTAAATTGAAATAAAACATCATAGGAAAGGCAACAATGAGATCAAAACTTCCAGGAAAATGAAGCAATTTTGCAGTCGGATCGATAGGAACAGTCTGCGGAACACACATAATTTATGTTATAAACAATAATAAGAATATATGACAAAGTCCTTTGAGAATTGCAACATATACCAATATCTGACAAGGCATTTGCAAAGGTATTTAACATGCACGTCCAGTTCAAAAAGTAAGAACAAATTTGTGATGAACCATGTAACGAAAAGAGTAAATCCGACAGTTAACTCCTTGGAAAGGTCGGCCGATAATATGGGCCGACTGGGTTGCTTAAACCGATTTTACAGAGCTCTAACGTCGCACTTCCTGATAGATTTCTCAAACGCAAGCAATGAAAATAAAAAAAAACGATCTATTTGAATACAAAATGTCACAGCGCTGATGTTTCCTTTGATAGGTAATGACAAAAGTAGGGACGTAATTGAAACATAATGTCCACATTGTGTTTAGAGAAGAAAGTGTTATATTTATTAGAAAAACTACAAAAAATATTGATTATAAGAGAAATTAACTTTTGGAATCAAGAACAACAAAGATGACCAGAAAATAATAAATGTTTGTAGCATCCTGTTCACGTGAAGTTGGAATTGAGGAACCAAAGTCCAATGTCCATTAAAGGAAATACACGTAACAAATTTGTTAAGCATATTTTCATATATTTGTTATGTGTTAGTATAACTAACCTAGATATGTTCTAGTAATGGCCGTGGCGCCAGTTGCGTAGTGGTAGAATCGCGGATTTGTAACTCCTGACGGCTTAGCCTCACACCGCGTGGGTTCGAGTCCAGTTGGAGGCAAATGACTTAATCTGCGAGGTCTTCCAGCTGACTTTCGGTGCGGCAGTGGTTCTACCCAGACATGTGTCTATGAACTTTCTCCACCAGAAAGCTGCTATAATTATCACAATTGGTCGCTGCAATGTACTGTAAAAACAAAACAAACTAAGATTCGCCAAAATGACAACGTTTTATTTCAGTGACATTCAATGAACTTGTTTGCTACTCATTTTATATTTGGAAATAAAATACTGTTTTGAATGCAAAACGAATCTTTAAAACAATTGGCGTCTTGCTGTTAAATATAACTGCTGTACGATTTTTATCGATTAATGAAAACCACATGTTCGCACAAGATCTTGTCTTATTAAATTTACCCTGTGGTATAGCAAAACTGAAAAAAGCGTTTAGTTATTTTAAAACGTTGAAAACAAGTTAACACCCAAAGAGCCATAGTCATACCATCCACTGCAGACTATGCACATAAAGAGTAACTCCAAATCAGTAAATATTAAGCAAGCGTATTTTATTAAATGACACAATTATCTGATTACATATTTGTTGTAGGCGTAAAATAGTAATTACAATGTTAGTTTAATAAGGACATACATACTTCAAGTAAAATATTGATGCACATCTTATGCACTATTTACTGTCAATAATGTCCGCAGAAAAATATATGTTTAGTAGCTTGTGTGACGAAAAGTGTATATTTGGAAATTTGTAGCCATTATGTTGCGGTCCAAGTGGTCGCGTTATTTTTCACCGCTTTATATCGGAGGTGTATTATACCAGGATCGCAATGATTTAAAGAAAAATAATACATCAAATTATTAATTGTTCCAAGGAAGGACACTATATGTTGTCAGATATATACAACAATGCTTTCTAACTTGTATGCCAACGTATTGCCGTCTAAATGGTCGCGTTATATTTCACCGCGTCATGGCATGCCACTTTGTAATGTTCCAGTGCTACACCATTTGCTTATATACGTTTATAAAGAGTACGATTTGAATACAGTATGCTATGAGAAAAAAACAGCTTGAACTATCAAACGTATCATATTGACTATCTTTAAAGATGACCGAAATCTTCGCTTGTAAGCAGTTTTTGAAACATCTCATTGCAAAAAACTGTAAGATACTCGGCTTGTAAAGGGACATAATGTATCACGTGTCTACCAGTCCTATTATATGACTGATTGTAGCCTCAGATCTAGAACATCAGTCTGACTATCATAGTATCATAAGTCAAATGGCTGATATGTGAGTAAAAATAGAATCACACTTATTTGACATCATCATGCTCTGGCTTAAAACCATTAAGAACAGGTATCTCACTATCACTGATTCGACTTGTTGCTATTTTGATAAATTAAAAAATGTTGTTGGCATAACTCCCTTGCTTACTCTTAATCAAATACAAGGGTAGTTCCATGCCTGGTTGGCCCAGTGTCGGGATAATGCGACTGGGTGTGATATCATGCCAGGTGTTCACTGAAGGCTGTACACTGTGAAGGCAGCACAATGTCTGCTTCAAGTAAACACCGTCTCCAGTTAACTGAAACACTGTTGATGTGACGATAAACC